>CM074950.1:20179083-20212949 GCA_037577455.1 Pangasius macronema
TATGATATGATGCATATATTCACTGGTGAATTTTATATACAAACACTCTCCTTCTTTGTTTTGTTTTCAAAAGTGGATTGCTAGTTGCGCCACCCACTACAGCCATTAGTAGGAACGCCTACTGGCAACTTCAAAGTACAGCGCCTGGCAACTTCCAGCGATAAAATCCCTGCGTGTGTGAACTTAGCTTTAGTGTTATGGCCACCAATATGATACTATAACTTAAAGAAAAAAAACAAGTGCTATGCTACAGTATTTCCTGCTCTAAAATAATTTGCTGAGTCCACATCCATATCCCAGTCTACCAGTTAATGACCTGCTTTATGGTACTGCAAGTTTATGCTAATCTAGTCTTGCTTTCTCTAGAGGGTTTGTTACTTAACTTTAATTGTGGCCAAGAACTGCTTACTTTCCCAGGCCATTTGTCTGACCTTGCAAATGGCCAATCGCTTTTAATTGTCCTTAAATATTTTCAGCAAAATTTTCTATCACTTTTAAAGAAGTTTGAATGAATTTTGTTTAATTCAGTGATTATCAAGCTTTAAGAAGCTCATTGAATTGCAGTGTTTGTTTTACAAGAGGAGAATAAACTTAATCTATGGAGCTGTGCATACACAGAAGTAATAGCTAATAGCAATAGCTAATCTGGTTGCAATCTTTAAGATTCTGAAGCTTGTGGCCAGAAAGTGTACAAGCGATACCAGACACCCACAGCTCATAGCCCTTGATGCATATGAGCCTGACACCAGTGTTAATCCATTGTCCAATACAGACATTTGCACATGACATGTAGTTACCGATGGTGAGAATGCACAGAAATGTATTCTCAGCACTTGTGCATGATGCTTGTAACTGACGCTCAGTGTGAATTTGAAAGTCTGGACTGCACTGAGGATTGTCACTGTGTTTCTGGAAGGATTTATGTTGTGTAGTTTGGCACTTGACTTTAATCGATGTAAAATGTGTTTGATGTTATAAATATACTAAACATCTTTTCACAGATTTATTGTGTAGTCATGATTAATCATTGCTGTCACGAGTACTTGAGGTAGACAGACAGAGAGAGAGANAGAGAGAGAGACTGCTCTAATAGTGCTGTTGTTTCAGAGCTGGGAATGTGGCAGGTGGGTACGACATAAATGTGTCGTGTTTGTGCAGGGTGAGTGCGAGTGCTGTTTACACCATACTGTCTCTCTCTGTGTCTCTCTGTGTCTTATGTCTCCCTGGCTGGGGTTCTGTACTGAATATTTTGAAGCAGAAATCCTCACTTGTTTGGCCATATGTCAGATAGATAAAGGGGTTCGCACTGTAATTGTGCCGCTCACTTTCCCATATGGAAACACACATACACACCCCCTCACTACTGCAAGCGTATGTCACAGAATTCAGAATGAACTAGCACAGTATGGTGGGGTGTGTGTGTCTAATGATGTAACTCTTCTGACATTGCTATTGTCTACTGATGTCGCTGCTCTTTGGAGTTTGATAGCTCTTTGATTCGTGATAAATGGCGTTTAATGACGGGGTCATGAGAACACACATATGGCCCCTCAGCCACACTGAATATCCTCTTGCCAAGCACAGGATTCACGCTGAGAGTCTGAATAGCTGAGTGGATCAGCCAATTAACGCTGCTTTTGTTGTTGTTGTTTGTTGTTTGTGTTGTTGTTGTAGGCTCTGCAGAAGCTGGCCAATCAGTATCTGAAGAGGGACTGGCCTGGCATCAAACCAGATGACCAGAGAAACGACTACAGGTGAATTACTACACACACGATCCTCATTCCCCTTGCAGAATTAAACATATTGTGATAATAAAGCTTGCCTAAATCTCACTCTCACTTCTAGCAATGCTGTAATTCAGCTCAAGGTCTAGGTCTATATTTATGCTTTGGCATAGCCTTAATATTGTTCATCTAAACCAAAATGCATCAGTGTTGCCATTAAGCTAATATCTTTAGTTATGCCGAAAGGTTTAGTCCCACATCACTACGTGCGCCACGTTTTTAAACGTACACGTAGTACCCTTACACGCTAAGGTTAGAACCTTTACAGCATTCTATTAATTATGCATTTAATGTGATTGCATTATTTGAATGCCAAAGGTCCCAATCTGTGCAACCCTTAGAGTTAAAACATATAGAAAGCACATTGGTCACATGATCACATCCTTTCTTGTAGAGCCTGTGCCATTACCACGAATCTTAAAGAGGTTAAAAAGGGATCTTCTTTATCTTTCAAACGACACAAGCCCCATGACACTGCGATCCACAGTGCACAAGAAAGAGGCAGTGGAATTCCGGCATTTTAGCCAACTTTGGAGCTCATTTTTGGTTAAAGTAATGCCTTATCAATCAAATTTTTTCAGAGAATTTATACATGTATTTATTTTTTTTTATGATACGGGGACTATGTAGCACATTTTGTTTATAATATTAAACCTCTGTTCATAGCAATTTTTGATTTATTTAGTTTTATGCAGATTGCTTTGCATCGTTTATGATTCAGAAATAAAAAAGGACACTTTTCTGTTATAATTTGTCTTCATTCTTTAAAACAAGTTTTATAAGACTCTTAGTTTAATTTAACGTAGAACTTCGGTCCTAGTACTTAACCTAGTTTACTGGAGACTGTATCATGACACCTCTATAGGCTACAGTACATAGAAATATTTTGAAGCATAGAGAACAGACTTAGTGAAGGGTCTAGAGGAAGCAAATAATTCCAGTTTTTTTAGAATTTCTTAAAAATTAAAATTTTTTATTTTATATATATATATATATTTTTTTTTTAATTCATTTTATATTTGTTCCTCCATTCTTCTGTTCCTTCAATACCCTGAATAATGTATGTCTTGTTGCATGTGGCTTGTTGCGCAAATATGCCCTTGGTAGGGATTGTGGAAAAGCTTTGCAGACTGACACTTCCTCTGCTGCAGGAATGTGTATGGGGTGTGGAGGGCATATCTGGAGGGCACAGTGGAGGTGAACCAGACTCGACTCTACATTTGCGAGAACTACAAGAACGAGATCTCAGACCCTGCCAAAACCGTACGCCTTTACAAAGAGCAGCAGCTCAAGAAGGTACTGCTCTCACTGTCGCTGATTTCTCCTTATTGCGTTGCGTGGTGTGTGCGTTGATGTATGCGTTTGAGTTTGACATTATCCCTCTAGAGGAATTTGTAAATAAATTCAAATTAAAAATGACATTGTATCACATTCTGTCCTGTTTAACCTGTGAAATTAATTGCCATGCTGTCATGTTAATTTGGCAACAAGGAGCATAAAGAGAACATTGAGAGAAATTCATGCATTCAGTATTTTTTTAATAGTTTTAAGGAATAATACACAACCGCTGAGTTGATCATTTTGATTATGTAGTTTGCACATACAATCCAGCAGTACATGGAATTTTCATTTTTCGTTTCCCTGTTACAGCTGTCTTGTTACAATTGTATACCTGATGCACATGGATATTTTTATAAGTACTTTTGTAGTCCATCTGTAAAAATACAGACCTCATCATTAACAAAATTATAATTTTGCAGTATGCACAAAATGTACATACTGCGCATTATAGTACGTGTTATAATAATAATAATAATAATACTTTTTCTTTACTGTTCTGTGAGTGGTATCTAACTGCCTCTTTGTTCTACCCCTCTATGGTGGTGCCCTCCGCTGTTCATTGCGCTACAGTGCATCGAGCAGTTGGGCCGGATCCAGGCTGAACTCCAAGACTCTGTGAAGGACCTGGCAAAGTCCAAGAAGAAGTACTTTGAGCTGGAGCAGATGGCCCAGGCCGTCCGGGAAAAAGCAGACATCGAGGCCAAGTACGTTCTCTACATGCAGTGGGGTCTAAGCCCTGAAGCTAATGGTCCCAGTTCGGTCTTTTTTACAGCTTGATCATAAAGATGCAGCTATGAAAGCCACTCCAGAGCCATCCTGTTTATCGGTGATTAGAAACCAGCAGGAGATGTGTCTCAAACCTTTGAGTCCTCCTAGTCAATTATCTGCCTACTCAAAAATGATATGAAAGCAAGTTTGCTCTTGTGTGTCTGCTAGAAAAAGCAGTACAGTAATTTAGTCAGCATGTCCTCAACTGAAACCCTTCAGGGATGTTTGTCTTTCTCCTTTGCAGATTATTAGCTAGATACAAAATTTGTTCATGATAGTTCAGTTATTGAGGCCCGGTCCTCATCTGTAAGTATATAAGAAGGAGAGAGAGTGAAAGAGAAGTGCTTTGTTGGGTAGCATCTAGAGCTGGCTAGTAAAGTCAGTATTAATTTGGCCATGGGCCTAGCGCCACATTTTATTCTTGGCAATAAAGTGAAGTGGAGGGATTGGACTAGTCTGTTGTGTTCTGGTGTGGAATTGAAAGTGGGGGTCATTAGTCTTTCCACTGTCCCCCCTAATATTTTGTGATTAGCTCCACCAAGCTTCTGTCAGTCATAATCAGCTGCTTTGTTCAGATATATTCAACTGCATTGAATATATCTGCCTCACCCAAAAAACAAATGATTCATTCCCTCATGAATAGCATTTGTGTTGTTTTTAATAACAGAATGTACAAACAGAAAAAGTAGATGCTGCTCTACTATAACTGCTTACAGCAATCAGCGTTGACGTTAATACTTTTTCCTTCCGTCTGATCTGGGTTTGACATGGAGCCTTAGAATTCTTGTTACTTCCTGTTCAGGGTCTGTGCGGCTGTTAAACTTGGTTGAATTCGTAATGCCTGCTTTCTCTTTGTCACGCAGGTCTGAGTGTAGGCTGATTAAGAATGCTTTTTCCTGCCTTTCACAGCTCAAGAACAATCTAGTCCTTGTTTTTTTAAACCACTGTAAAGTTGCAAAGTGTTGTGGGACAGGTTCCACTCTGAATGCTTTCAAACCCACAGGATGATGGTCTTTATGCTGTGGTGTCTAGAGCTGGGTTTGATTTACAGAGCCTGAATGCTGAGCTGATTAAAGTCTGGACACACAAGGGTCCAGTTTCGACCCGGACAAAGTCAGGTCCTAATCGAATGTCTTCCGGTCACAGTTCCACTCGTTAACAGCCTCAATCAAAATTAACATCACTTTCTATGACTCCTATCCCTTATATATTTGGTAGGGCTGGGCAATATGATTAAAGTTCTTTTAATAAGTATTACTAGATTTTTTTAGTAATTGAGACTGCTCTACATGATACAGTCTGGCTCGGCTATGATACAGCACCCTTCAAGCAGTCAGGGTTAAAGGTTTTGCTCATGGGCCAACAGTAACAAGTGCAGGACTTTGAAATCACAACCTTCTGAGCATTAGGCCAGACCCGTAACCACTGATCTGCCACAGCCCTATGTTATCATCACAAGTAAATGTCATGAATAAATTGCAGGTATTGCCATGAAGACCAAATCCTTGTTTCATAAGTAAGGAATAAAACATGATAGGGTGGTGTGATGTACCCTGATCTGAAGTGGAGGTACTATCATCACCCCAAAGTTGATTATTTTACATTAACAGCATGTCTCAAAGTGTTTTGTTCCTTTTTAATATAATTTTTTTTTTTTTTTGAAAAACACTTACTTTTTATCCGTTTATAGTTACATTTAATGTTCTCGAAAGTCTTTGAAACAAGTTAGTTCCTGTTATCACTTACATTATAATAGGTAACAGTTAATAAGACCGTTAATGCAGCTTATCATGTTACTGAGAAACTGTCAAGCCCTCTGTCCTGAAGACTTTCCCATGTCTATGACTGTAACGAAGCAGTGACACTGCAGACTTCTTCCTAAATGCTAAACATCTTCTCACAGAACCTCACCAGCTCACCAAATAAACACGTTTTTAATCTATTTATGTGGCACAACCAGGCCTACAATCTGAGCCATGCTGTTACAGAAAATTATTCAACACCTTCTGACTAATCAGATTCGAGAATTCAAGATCACTATGGTATAAAAGGGATTATGGCATTTATAGAGAGTCTGTTAATAACACTGGCTTTGCTGTAACAGCATTACAAGGAGCAAATTATCAGAAATAAAATAAAAGAAAACAAATAAAAACCGGTTTATAACCTAAAAGTAAGAGTACAGTTAACAAATAATACTTCTGAGTTTAAAAATGCATTTGACCATTTTTTACCATCTTGTTAGCAAACTTCAGGGAAGCTAACTATTGTGACACACAGTATGAAAATGTCAAATTTTCCTGATCATTTTGTCCATATTACCCACCCCTGAAACGATTCTGTTAAATGTTTTAATGCAATTCGTTTGAGTGTTGACTTTAAAAAAGTGCCATTTGTGTGTTAGCTCAAAGCCAAGAGGAGTGACTGCAACTCCAAAGCCACCCACGCCAGAAATGAATACCTTCTTACACTCGCGGCGGCCAACGCACATCAGGACCGCTACTACCAGACCGATCTGGCCAGCTCTATCAAGGTGAGAGCTGAGATTTATCCAAACAGCTTTTTGGCCAATGCTGTATGTGTTGCGTATGTGAATTAACTAAATTCCCTTTTTCTATTTTTAAAGCCCAAGTCATTGAGTATAGATAGGCATAAAGTAATAGGAAGGCATGTTGCACAGCTACGATGTGTACTCTCTTAAACAGTTTTGGTTATTAAATGTTTTTAGAGAAGACACAGTCATGATTTGTGGCGTCACGTGATCAATAAAAAGCTAGCTCTGCTTGTAAACAAACTTGTGTCCAAGCTAATGTTAGCTAAGCATGCTTCCAAGATATTGGAATTAAAACAATATCTAGCTAAATGGAATGTTAATGTTAGCTAATTCATATAAAAAGAAATAAACTTATATTAGCCTGAAATTATCACATTTACTTAGCATATAACCAGCAATTATCGAAAAAATGTATAGTAATGTCAATGAAAAAAACACTTAACTCACTGATTGCTTCCTTAGCCTATGACATATAGGCTGGCAAAATAAATTAAACTGATTATAAAGCAATCAATGACTGGTAACACACTAGTTTGAATTTTGCTTAAAAAGCGGATACTGAGTAATATACAATACTTAAGAAGCAGTTTCTCATTCAGCATTGATTTTCTGTGAAATATGTGTCAAGGCCCAACTTTAATACATTTCTCTCTGCCCCCAACAAAACTGGACAACGGACTAGTTCGGTCAATATTGGTAAAGACGAAACTCTTTTGTAAACTCATTAACTTTCACTGCATCTGAAACTATGCTGTTCTTCTCATTGCTCTCGCTCTCATGCTCAGCTGTGCTTCTTACGGTTTACACAACTTGGATGACTTCTCTTTTGCCAAGCTGAGGTCATGACCAGAAATGCAGTCACTCACCACAAAAAGTTCATGTTCTCTCAGAGAGCTATATAATCTGCATCTGTCCACGTTCCAGCTGTGTCCTCATGTGCCTCACTATGATGAGTCATGCTCACTTTGCCCACTGTGACGCAGTCTTGAACCAGTTCTAAAAGAACAGGTTTCTTTCTTCCTATTTATTTTTTCTCTGTTTCAGTTTAGCAGTCCAATATCAAGACAGTTCAAGACATATTGGGATAAAGTTAGCAGTGTGTCTCTCATCATGTCTTGCCTGTGGTGCTTTGATTTGCTTTTCTAAAAATGTAAGACTCACTGGGACTGACAGGCAAAGAAGCCACACCTCCTTCATTGAGACTGACAGGCAAAGAAGCCACACCTCCTTCACTGGGACTGACAGGCACAGAATTTAATCTGAGCCTGCATTTTAAAGACACACAAATTCGACCTGGAACCGTGAACTTTTTCGACACCAAGTCACGCGTACGGACGCACACACACACACACCGTTAGAGAAGCATGTCTGGTATGCACTGTGTTGTACCCCACACTATCAGGGTCACTTCCCAGCACCTCCTGTCTCCAGGGACCCATCGTAACTACGAGAACAAGCTTCTTACTTTTACCCGTCAGCTTTAACCAGCCTGTATACACAGCCATGCCACAGAGCTGTCTGCATCTCGGCCCAATTAGCTTGGCAAAATAATATATTGCCCACTTACTCAGCATGGATCACCTAGCGTCATTTTTGGCTCACTTTTTCTGCTCTTCAAAAATGACAAGTGGCTTTTCATACCATTGTGCAGGTCAGCAAAGTGTTTGCCAGCATACACAGAGCTGTGGTGGATCTGAGTGAACTGACAGCAGCAGAACATGTCCTTATTTAGAGATGCAAACCCATAAACCTGCACACCTTCCTTTTTTTGGGAATTCCGGCAGCATATCTTGACATTGACCTCTTCAGATTGGGCCATTTATCGAAATACTTAAGATACTTGTTCAGAGCTTATGATGTGTCCGTGTCAAAAAGGAAAGGAATGTTTTCTTGGAAAGGCTTATGTGTCAGTTATTTAGAGGACTAACTTAGCCAAAAAATACATTATTTGTAGGCAACACTAGCCTTATATCTTCAAAGCAAAGCTATGAGAAGCAAACTTCAAATATCAAACATGTCTGGGCTGACTGACTAGATGTGGGTTGAAGGGAAAATTATGTATATTTCATTTTATTTGCTTTAAAGGACATTGAAACCTCAGAAATGCAGTTAGGATTTGGTGATTTTTCTTTTTATGTTCTTATGGTTTTTCAGATCATGAATGCAGTATGTTGGTAATATGCATAAAATTCAACATTGGTAACATTAGTAATCATATTAATAGCAAACATATGAAATTGCTTGTCCATATAAAGGATATAATAAAATCCTCCATCAGTCTAAACATTCATTCCTTTATTTTAATGATCCTGGGCCAGTATCACATATTTGGAGTGAATTTTTCATACTAATGTTCTGGCTCCTTATACTTATGAAACATTCAGGCTGAGCAGTACATGAAGACATTCTTGGTCTAATTGTGGGTTCCCTGCACTACAAAATACTGCTTAAAGGGGAAATTTGTTGCCTATCTGAACTGCTTTTTTTCTAGTGGATGATTATGTTAGCATTAGTGGAGATTCATATTGAAACATTGCTCTGTGTGCATGTACTGTCATGGCTGAGCATCATAGGTAATGAAGAGTTTTTAAAGATACAGCATAACGGTGTAAGGGATTAGTGCCAGATGTGCCTGGAGCATTGTTCTAAACATGGACATTCTTTGACAAACCATTGTCAGTAAACACAAGTCATCACAGCATCCAGTGGAAACATGTACTGTGGTCTGACAAGTCAACCTTAATAATGGGCGTTGTGTTCTCTGGGCCCAAGATGAAAAGAAGCATCCAGAAAGGCATGGGAAACTTGCACATCTGTGAAGTCACCATTAATGCTGAAATATATATACATTTATTTTGGAGCAACATACACTGTATAGCCAAAAGTCTGTGAACACCTGGCCATCACACCCATACGTTGGTCTTCCCCAAACTGTTGCCACAAATTTGGAAGCACACAATTTCATAAGATGTCTTTGTATGCTGTAGCATTACAATTCCTCTTCACTGGAACTAAGGGGCCCAGATCTGTTCCAATATGGCAATGCCCTTGTGCACAAAGTGAGGTCCATGAAGACATGGTGCATTCGTGGCCTAATGGTTCGAGAGTCAGACTTGTAACCCGAAGGTGAACCTGAAGGTCATGGGTTCGAGTCTCGGGTCCGGCAGGGATTGTAGGTGNAGCAAGGCACCGATCCCCCAACTGCTCCCCGGGCGCCGCAGCTAAAATGGCTGCCCACTGCTCCGGGTGTGTGTATGTTCACTACTGTGTGTGTGCACTTGGATGGGTTAAAGTATGGGTCACCACACTTGGCCACAAAGTCACTTCACTTCACATGGTTTGCCAATTTTGGTGTGGAAGAACTGGAGTGGCCTGCACAGAGCCCTGACCTCAACCCTACTGAATACTACTGGGATGAACTGGAATGAACACTGTGCACCAGGCCTCCTCATTTGACATCAGTTCCCAACTTCACTAATGCTCTTGTGGTTAAATGGGCACATCCCCACAGCCATGCTCCAAAATCTAGTGGAAAGCCTTCCCAGAAGAGTGGAAGTTATTGTAAGAGCAAAGGGGGATAAATGTGGAATGGGATGTTCAAAAAGCACAAATAAATCTTATGGTCAGGTGTCCACAAACTTTTGGCCATATAGTGTATACTGTCTTCTACACAATGTCTTTTTCAGGGACGTCTACACTTGTTCAGCATGACAATACCAAGCCACAGTCTGCACATGTTACAACAGCGTGGCTGTGTAATCAGAGAGTTCCGGTTCTGAAGACTTGCATAATGGAAGAAAGCAAAAAAAAAAAAGCTTTCTAAACTGGATCAGTTGTTGTTTACCGTCCCCAAACGATTATTGAGTGTTGTTAAGAGGAAAGGTGATGTAACACAGTGGTAAGCTTGCTCCTGTTGCAACTTTTTAGCAGTGTGTTGCAGGCAGTACTTTTATACAGGTCATTTTATTTTTATTACCATTCACATACTGTCCCAATGTTTTTGAAATTGAGGTTTATAAGAATAAAGTCACTACTTCTGCATTACATTTGGCTGACATTTGATTCGTCCCAAGATAAAGGGCTTGGAAGAAAGCCTAAGGCTGGGGATATACTTGACACATGACAGTGCATGTGTGTGCAGACACAAAATAGTCCTCATTGCAGAACCAAAAGTCCACTGGGTGGACCTGGACCTGATCCAGCTCCTATAACTAACTCTAACCCACGGGATGCTCTACAACACGGGAGAACAAACCCCCCTAGCTTGAAGCACCCTGAGTTGTCTCCTCAGCCTGGACTATTGATTGGACTCCACCCAAGTAGGAGGAGCTGGATTAGGTCTAACTCCACACCCTGGACTTTTGGTTCTTCAGTGAGAGGTACATGGCAGATACAAAAATTGTGCAAGTGCCATTGTTCACATATTTGGATGTGTATCTCTGACAAGAGGATGATCAGAGCTGAGACATAACCGGGCCAGCACCAAAATACCTTTTTGACCACTTCCTGTGATTTTGCGCAACAAGTTAAACAGTGAACCTGGTGGGAGTTGAAGAGGCTGTGATAATATATGTGTTGTGAAAATGCCAGAAACCGCATCATCAGCACCAACATAGATGAGCCAGCTCTTTTAGATGAGCGTTCAGAGCCAGCTCACACATGTGAGCCTTATTTTTTCCAGTGCTGTTACTCTGGCATTGTCATTTAACCAAAATGCTTCCATGAAAACCTCTTTTCAACATAGGAGTTGTTTGTTAGTATGAATGGTGAGATGTGTTTGAGTTTCAGCTCCACCGGATGTAATGTACTGTATATAGTCAGGTGTATTAGGAGAGCAGATCATTTGTCAGGACTGAAGGAAATGAATCTTCTTAATGAAGCACAGACACAGCAGGCACTATAACATTAATGCAGGGATTCAGACACATTTGTAGTGCCTTGTTGATTTTATGATTATTTTGTTATTTAGAAGATGGAAACAGTTTCAGGCATAGTTAGGCAAAGACGAACAAACATTGGTCAAAATATTGCAAACTTTCTCCATTTTGGAGATTAAAATTCCAGTGAGCCACTTAGGAGCCAAAAGAGTTGTTGGTGAGCTGAGCCAAATGATCCAAGTCACTGACAAGAGCCCAAATTCCCATCAATAATACCAGGCCATTAATCCAATCTTGGTGCAACAGCAGAGCTCATTTTTTTTCTTATATGCTATTATTTGTTTTTGAAACTCGTAATGGTCTGGCCCTCTTAATATTGTTGAGTCATTATTATGTTTGATTATGTAAAGATCAAACACTAGAAAGAGTGTTGTAGACCGACAGGCTCCTAGTGTTAATTTTGCCCACTGGATCGTAAACGCCAGATATGCTCTAGACTCTGGAATTGCTATTAGACAAGCTCTTTCCATTTTGGAATTCATATCATGTCTTAAAACCTACTTGTACATGCTGACACATTTGTTGCAACTTGTTTGTGTTGCTGTTTGTTTGTCTGGCTGTTTTATGTATTAGTTTAAGATTTTACATATTTTATATATATTTCTTAAGCTATTTTATTTCTTGTACTGGTTTATTCAATGCACAGCACTTTAATGTGCACTTTTAATGTGCTTTATAAAGAAATCTTACTCACATATGAATTGTTCACGTACTGCACTCCACTGTTTATGCTGGTATTCCAGCGCACAATATTGATGCGCCAAATTAATGTAAAATCTGCAGCCATCTGTGCATGTGAATGATTTTTCATTTTCGTTTACATTGGAACCGGATTCTGGTTTTAACTTCCGTTACAATTTAACACGCATTCTTGATTGAGCCAGTTTCATAATTCAGTTCTTCAGACATGTGGGTTCGGTCTAGGAGCGTATAATCTTTCCTGAGCTACGTGCTCAGCTTTGCTAGAAGTGGTGATTATGAGGTCTGTCTAAATAAAACATGAGCAAGCTTCGTTATAGGAAAATAATAATCAACGGCGTGCATTGTCACCCTGAACTTGAATATTTTGCTATAACAAAATGTCCAAAATGCTTTTTTTAATTCATTTATAACAGCAATTTAGGAACAATTCAATTTTTTTATTTATTAAAGAACAATGTCATACTTTTTTTATCAGTTTATAGTTACATTAAATGTTGTGGAACAGCCAGGAAACAAGTTAGTTCTTGTCATGACTTGCGTTGTAGCAGCTATAAACAGCAGTTTCCTCACCAGCCACTTATTTTTTCCAGTCTCTTGAAGTTATCTAAGACCAAAAAAAAAAACACATCTTGTCCTGTTACAAAAAAACGGAAAGTACAATATGAAACTTCAGGATGATTTCTCATGAAGGTGAGTAGCAATGATTGGAGTGAAAGAGCATTTAAAAGCATTAGTGAGCTGGACTGTGTTGCTCTAGTGCCGTTAGGATTGTTCTCTCTGTGTGGCTGAAGTGCTACATGATCTCTCCTCTCCACCGCTTCCTAACGAGGGTTTGACCTCGGGCCGTGCGAGTGCGATCCAAGCACTAGGAGCCCACAGTGAATTATTGATATCTGAACAGTCAGGGCTTCAGGGCCGCCAGCTGGCGAATCACACGCAGGCTTTCTGCCCACCTTCCTCATTTCTCATTGGTTCAGTTGGTTCGATACGGCTGTTCTGTCACTAAGGAGACATCATCTCTTCTGCCTGCTGTCTTTTATTGTCACTTTCTGTCGGCATTCAAAAGCACGCACTGGGGAAAAACAGCATGTGTAGCAAATAGCTTTGTCTGCTCTAGGGTTTTTTTTGGTGTTGTTCTCGCATTGTATTCCCTTTTCTGGATTGCTGCATTGCTCTCTTTTGTTCTGTTATTTTTCTACACCTCTCATGCACTGTGGAGGAAGTGTACTGGCAGCCCGGGCTACAGTATCCAGAGCTCCCTCTGTTGTCTTACAACAGAACTGCTTAACAGTGCTGTCATTTCTGTTCTTTGGGTTTTTTTTTAGTAAGGTACGAATATACAAAGTACAATTTACAATAATGTATACAGAACATAGAAAAAAGTACCTCTTCCCTATTTCAGTACTCTTTTCACAGTTCCCACTCTGCTATTATCTGCCTGTTAGCTCACTGTCTCTTCCGGTTTAAGTGGGGGGAAAAAATCCATAATCTCCTTCCCACACCTGGTGACTGAGAGATCGGAAGATTATGTTTCATATAAAGGTAGAAAGTATCAATTTCACTTTGAAGGGGAAAACAGAATGCCTGAGAAATCCTGGTCACTGTTTATTTCTTATTTCTCTCTTATAACAGTTACTAAGATTAAAAATACTCAAGCTAGCGCATATATAAATGTATAAATGTAAATGATAAACTTCTGTTGATTAGGATGACGTAAAATAAATTAATATAATTAATAGGATCCTATTCACAGTATTGTATTTTTAATGGACTACATGTTTACACAACCTTTTGCATAATTGTTTTCCTGAACTTTTTTTTTTTTTAAAAACCCTACATTTTCATTTACATTCACAACATTTGAAAGACTCTTTTATCTAAACCTTTTACTTAAAAAGACTAAAACACTACCAGTGTCAGTAGTCAGTGCTGATGCATAAGTACATTACAAGAATATTACAGTCTTTGTTTTGGTTGAGCACACAACTAGTGTTCATTTAGGGGCTTACTGAAGAAATGAATTGATTTCTAGCTTGTGCTGGAAGACAGAAATGGACTCAGATGTTTGAACAGTTGGAGGAAGTTTAGCTCATCATCTGGGCAACGGTACAAAGGAAAATCATCATGCTTGTCTGCCTTTTGATTTCTTAAATCTAATTAGTCAGACGCTGTTGATAAACAGTCTGTAACAGCAGCTCTGATAGTAGTGCTAGCTGCAGTGTTTACATGAGTGCGCCCATTCTAATAAGTTATTGCTAATGACGAATAGTAAATAGCGAATTGAATCGAACGAGGTGTATTTGTCCAATTAGAAACGATACAACTACAAAAGACATTAGAGTCTCAGTTGTCAGTGTTTTGTAGTAGTCAGAGGTGATTTTCTGACATGGGGGAATTTCAGTTTCTCATCAACAATGGCAAGTAATTTTTAACTTCAACAGCTGTAATTTTTAACTTTTTTGTAATTTTTTAAGACCGAGAAAAAAGAGATAATGAAGGAACGACTATTAGCTGAGAGCTGATATATGTGTATAATAATACAATACAGTAATACAATTCAAAATGTGTCACAGACTTCAGTTCTTATTCTTATGGTACACTCCACATACCCACTCAGAGCCATTCATTTGGGATGCAGAAATGAATCAATTATTAGATGGACAGTTATTAGAATGAATCGGTTATTGTGACTGGATAAAGAAATGTTCATTTTTCCAGTACCTAATATTTCTGATTAAAAAAGGGTACATCAGCCCTTTGAAAACGGTACTCCTTACTTTTGCTACACTACAAAATATTTATCGTTCACCTTTCTTAGCATTACTTGTGACATATTATCAAACATTCAGGCACATCAAGATTCACCAAGAATATTTTATATGTAACCATATTTTAACCATGACATGAGAAGTTCCCACTTTAATCATTAAAGACTGGTTTCAAGTAAAGCACTGAAGTGGTTTATTCATTGTCCAGTTTCGGGCTCTGGTTTTTCCTTAAATGGTCGTCTGCAGACAGGAAGTGCAAGTCAGAGAAGGAGAACAGCTCATATGCTAAAAGTACCCTGACTGCTGGGATTTCCCTTATTTGTCACCACATTGTATGCATGTGCTACTACCCCTCAGCGCCAGCCGCCACTCACACCTCTGTTAGGAATGACTTTGGTGTGCAAGTGGTTTATCTGTAACTAGAATGAGTTGCGGCCCAAATGCTGGACCATTTGGACCATGTACCACCACCGAATGTCAGCGATGAATTAATTGAAATCTGTCTGCCAGAACACAGCCAGGACACAGCCCTGAAGAGACCGTACTGTATCTCAGGCTTAGTAGGGACCAAAACCTGCAGTCACACTGCTGCATTTCTCCTAGACCTGAAAAGGCTGACACAAGCGTTAGATATGATCAGCTGCAATTTCCCCAGATTCTAAATCCTGTGAAAACCTTCAACAGCCTGTTAAACTGTACACTTCCTATTAACATAACTGACCCGAATGTCCCTAAATTCAACCATATTTGGCTTGGAATCATCTGCTACCTGTGATGAATCATTCATTGTGTGTGTTCTCACGTCTTGACAAAACCAGGAAGTTGAAGCTTTCCCACTGCTTTGAGAGCAAAGGTAGCAAATCATTGAATAATCTATGAGCCAGGAAAACACACACACACACACATACACACATTACAGAGACATAACAGATGACTAAGAGTTGAGAGAGACCTCCTCCCTATCAGAAGGAAACTTACACTGATCCACAATCTGGCAGTACCCTACAACACACACACACACACACACACACACACACACACACACTTCACAAACAATTTTCCCATTTTATACATAGCTCAGGCTAAGTTAGTTAGTAGCTAATTAGTAGTTGCTCAGTCCATTTACTGAGGGTGTGTAAAAAAAAGGTGATAAAAATCCAACCAGAGGTGATAAAACCCAACATCATATTAGATCACAATACTTGAAGACATTTTCACAATATACAGTGGATCTCATTTACTAACACATTAAATGATCGGTGATTTTACCCCTATTCTTCTGACGTCCTTTACATTTTGACTTTGAATTCTTATTACGTCTGATTTGGCAGTGAGAGAATACAATATGAGCCTTAAATAAACCAAGTGTATGTGTGTGTGTGTGTGTGTGTGTGTGTGTGTGTGTGTGTGTGTGTGTGTGTTCTGTTTACATGTGTTTATACAGTATACATGGTATAAGTGAATGAAAATCTTTTCATGAGATCTGTTTGAATGCTGGTGGTATCAGAAGTGCGAACATGTGGTGAATATCTAATGTTTTCATACGTTAATATATTCTGTGCGCCTTGAAACCAGCTTTAATGTGGAAATATTGAGTCATGGATTTCTTATTTTGCTAAGGCATGATTTCAATACACAGTCTCATTATTCAGTCTTTTTTCCAACTGATACAAACATGCTGCCACAAATTTAATACCTGTCCTTCAACTCACAGTCCATCAGATGATTTAGTAGGCTTAGTAAAACTGTAGCTAATGGATTTTGTTGCCCAGAATATCACAGAAAAGTGTATTATGATGCGATTTAAGTAGGGTAAAATGTTGATGAGATACAGTTAATTTAAGGTTTGATTGGATTCTTTCAACAATTCTGAGATATTTGAGGTCTCGTATCAGGAATATTCAGGTACGGACTGGTTGTGGTTTGGTTGTGTTCAGAAGCGCGAACTCTGGGTTCTGTGTCACTTCTTGCCTCGATTTAAAAAAATAAGTAAATAAAAATCCAGCCAGTCAGGACAAGTAGGCAACAAACAAAGTGAAGATGAGAAGCTGTTCAGCAAGTAATTGCTTTAGGGTGAGATATATTGGTCTTTAAATGGGATAGTAAGAGCGTTGGCTATTTTTGCACTGCTGGCTTACTGGCATCTCTTCATCGTTTACTGTAAAAGTTTTTTTTTGTTGTTGTTATTTTGTTCTCCAATTTGTTTGTGGTCTACCTGACGAACAAAAATTTAAATTTTTGTAATTAAAAAAAAAAACTTGGTAGTCCTTTTTAATCATCAACAGTACAATAGTTTACAGAAAATCAAATTACATATGACAACGAGAAGTTTTATCGCTATATAACACTGACCTATTATAAAACAATGCTTTAGTTTGTGACCAAATCGTAATATACATAAAAATACGTAATATACAGATAAAATACATAAACTGAATCAAGCATAAAGTTGTTCTTTACCATAGTGTGTCCCTGCTTTGAAACATCTGGATTAGATGTATTAGACTGTATTACACTGTATTATTGTGTGCCATTGCACAGAGAACAACACATTCGAAGGTTGTGTAAAGTTTATTAAGACTCGGCTGTATTAGGGTGTTATTTGAAGGCATTGATTAGCTATGTTAAAGTGAAGTTTAAATTTGACTGATACTGCTGTTTGGTAGTGATCAGGTCAGGCTCAGATTTGGATGAATCTCATCTGGCTGTATTCAGGTTTAGATTCAACACCTGGTGCAGTGGATCAGGCCAGGTTCTGACTCGGTGTTCTCAGACTGCAGTCAGGATCCATTCAGAATCTGTGGACTGATTAAATCTCTAGTTCGGAGAAGAGAAGGAGGTTTTCACTTTTGTTTTTACGAATCAAGGCCGTGGAATCTGAACTGGCTGACTTTTCCCAGCAGCTGCTGCTCCACTCTGATCCAAAGATTACACAACACTGAGAAACACATGGCCAGTGCATTTCTCTTGAACTGCGTCGGGACAGAGGAACCACAACTTCCTCACTTTTTCCTTATAAACCACCTTCAATATACTAATAACGTATGATCTCTCTCTCTCTGTCTCTATCTCTCTCTCTCTCTCTCTCTCTGTCTTTCTCTCACTCTCAGGCTCTGGATGGTAGTGTGTATGAACACGTGAAGGATTATTTGATGTCTTTTTGCCGGACAGAGTTGGAAGCATTCCAGGCAGTCCACAACACGTTCCAATTCTTGCTGGACAAGTCCAGTCGAGTAAGTCTCTCTCTCTCCCACACACACACACACACACACACACACACACACACACACACCCCACCTCTTATTTCAGTATCAGCACCCAATCTGTCTCTGTGTTTCACTATTCTGTGCTCCTTTCATTCCCAGAAATAGCTGTATGGTGCCAGTATCCCATTAACTGCTCCCCTATGAAGCAATCCCCCCCCCCCCCCCACACACACACACACACACACACACACACACACACATACCGTGTGCATAAATCCACAGGACTTCTTCTCTGCACTCAGAAATATATTTGCAGCCTAACCTGCTGTCCCTGGGGCTCCTTATGTTACATACTGTAGCTCTTTGTGTGTGTGTGTGTGTGTGTGTGTGTGTGTGTGTGTGTGTGTGTGTGTGTTCACCAACTGCAAGTACTTTGAAAGTATCTATGTGTGGACTGTAATGACTTTCAGCTATCTACTGCACTTGATTAAATATGAATCACGGTTTTGTTGGCTTAGGTCTATTTTTTTAAGGATCAATATGTATATTTGCCCTCTTACGCAGACATGAGCTCACAGACACCTGCAGTTGGCTAGCGTCACTGTTATTGACAGGGGAGAGAGTGAGAGAGTGGATGCCATCCCTCCAACTCGGAGAACAAACAATTTTGCTCTTGACCCCTGGCCATGGATGGCTGTGGCATCATCAGGATTCAAACTCGCGATATCCTGACAACATCTGTTCTCCCATTCACTATGTATGCTCTCTACATAGGGTGTAATGGCACTGTAGAGCCTACACAGTGCATTATATTCCCATCAGAACGCCATTTAGTATTCAATCACGGAACAATTGAAACACCTGTTGGAAACTGTTAACTGATGACGTAATATTGCTTTTAGGAAATGCAGCTGAGCAAACATTTTGAGAATCAGTAGACTTGGTACGTGACGTGGTAGGCGACTGAAATGTGAGCGTTCAGTATTAAACATTTGAGGTGCCCAGCTAGCTCAGTCGGTAGAGAATAAGACTCTTAATCTCAGGATCTTGGGTTTGAGCCCCATGCTGGGCACCAAACCCAGCCACTGGTGTGGCACAAGTTAATGCACCCTCAGTGCTGATCCCAAGCCTGGATAAAATAGGAGGGTTGCATCAGGAAAGGCATCCGGCATAAAACCTGCGCCAAATCAAATGTGGACCGTAAGCCAGATTTCCATAATGGAGACGAGTGAAGATGTTCTGTTAATTCTGTTAATTTGAATTGAATTTAAATAGTAAATCTTGCTCTGATAGCCCTAATGTGTACACACACTAACTAACTGTATATCTCTGATCCAGGTGGGGCAGGACTTCAATCAGCAGCTGTTCCTGCAAGAGAATCCCGTTTTCCACAAAGCACAGGACTTTCAGTTCCAGCCGTGTGACAGTGACACAGTGAGAGACACACACACACACACACACATACACACACAATAACAGATAATGCACTGTATGGTGTACACTATGTGATGTGTCTATGGTGTACAGTAGATGAGCTTGTTTTCATTTTGCATTTGTAAAAGGCCAGCTGGGTTTTCTTCTCTCCCTGATTTTTCCAGAAACAATGCTTTGACAAATAATGTCTAGTCCAGTGGTCCCTTAGATGGACCAAGCATTGAGACAGTGGCTGGACAGTGTTGAGAAGTTGGGCATGACAACAGATGAGCTAGTCATTAATTGCATTTATAGCCTAAACCAGGAGCACTGGGTGTCACTGTAACACCAGTCCATCACAGGGCACCATGCACACACACTTCACACAACCTTTCATGTCTAGGGGCAATTTAATGTCACCTAGCAGCATGTTTTTGGGATATGGGAGGAAACCAGAAAACCCAGAGGAAACCCAGACAGGTATGGTGAAAACACCTGAAACTCCACAAAGACACTATAGGATTGAACCTGGACCCTGTGAGATAGTAACAAAGAGAGGAGACATGAGACATCAGTGTATGTAACAGTTGCCGGAAAATTAAGACCTTCTATTTTTGCTTTTTCTGAAAACAGACATATCATTGGACTGCATTTTATTTTGGTTTTATCTCTTTATCACCCATGAATATCACACCTATACACCTCAGCATCGTGCCACACCCAGAGCAGAAAAAACCCGTCTCTCACACACACACACACACACACACACACACACACACATGCAAATACACACCGTCAGCAGTCTCTTCCTCACTCTCTATATTTACCCTATACAGCAGACACCTCCGGATGTGTCGGAAACACTCGCGTGACTAAACAACGACAGCTCTGATTAAACCGTCTCTCTCTCTCTCTCTCTCTCTCAGTCTCTCTCTCTCTCAGTCTCTCTCTCTCAGCTTTAAATAAAGCTTGTTCATCCGCACACATTTTTTTCCTAAGAATATACTCATCCACATGGTATTAAAGTTGACGAGTTGTCATTTCTCACAGCTAAAACCAACTCTTTATATACATCCACTTTCCCTTTTTCTCTCTTTCTTACTTTGACCCTTCATTATTCTTCATCTTTCTTTTCTTGTGCCTCATATCCTTTCTGTAATTTTATTTTTTTCTTTCTCACCCACTTCCCTCTTACAGGCATGCCACCCCTCTCTCTTATCCGTTCTCTCCTTTTTTCCACCCCGTCTCCCTCTCTCACTATTTTTTCTCTCTCCTTTTCTTTCCTTTCTTTAACAGTTCCTCCCTCTCTCCTTCTGTCTGTCTTTTATTCATCTTCTCCTTCTCTCGCTGTTCAGTATACAAAATTGAATACTAAATTCCTCTCACTTTTTTCTCTCTGTATCTGTCTTAATCTATTTCTCACTTACATCCCTCATTCTGTCTCTCTCTCTTTTTGTTTATTTCTCACACAATCTCTCTCTTTTCTATCTATTTCTCATACTTCTGCTTTCTCAGTATCTTTCATTTTCCTCCTTATACTTTCTCTCATTCTCATTATTGTACTCTACCTTCTCTCTCTCTCTCTCTCTCTCTCTCTCTCTCTCTCTCTCTCTCTCTCGTCTCTCTCTTATTCTGATTCTCTCTTCAGTCTTTCATTCTACCATTTTTCTGACTCACCCTGGGTCTCTTTGTCCTGTCTGTTGTCTTTGTCTCAGGGTAATTAAGTCTTCCTCTCTATAGTTCTTTCCATCTGTCTCTCAGCTCGTCCTTCAATCTCTCGATCAGCCTTTCATTTTCTCTTGCTCTCCTTCTCTCATCCCTACCACTCACACTGTCAGCTTATTAACTCTGACATTCAAATCTTTGCTGATCTTTAGCTCTTCTATTTTTTTGCTTTGCACTAAGGATTGTACAGGGTGTCCCAAAATTCTCCATACACATCGGACTGTGTTTGCCAGCACCACGTCAGTTGTGCCTTCGTCAGTGGATGTTCGTGAACGTCCATGTTTCAGCTGGTCCGCAACACTTACAGTCTTTTTGACTTTGGTAATAAGTTTAGCAACAGTGTGGTGTGTGATGTGCTCACCATGTTTCCTGTTAAAGTCCATCGCAACCTTTGCGACAGCTTCCCGATCCAGCCATGAGAATGATTTCAATACGTTCTTCTCAATAATATATATATTTAGTTTACATATAAATCTAATGTAAACTAAGTAAAAAAAATTTAGCAGACATTTTGCTACAAAGTGTTACTTTCCCCGGGGTATGGAGACTTTTGGGACACGCTGTATATTTGTTATAGTGCTGTTCTGCTCTTAAAATGTAACTGTACTAAATTTTACTATCTGATAACTTGATAACTTTTGACAATGACTTCCTGCCACTAACCTCTCTTTTCCTTTTCCTCCTAACTTTGTTTCCCTATGCTACCTGTGTGTGTGTGTGTGTGTGTGTGTGTGTGTGTGTGTGTGTGTGTCTGTGTGTCTGTGTGTCTGTGTGTCTGTGTGTCTGTGTGTGCGTGCGCGGACTCCTGGCTCAGACTCTGAGCTCCGTGCAGCAGTTGGTGGACATTGAGCCATCGGCGGTCAGTGTGATGAGAATGACCTTGGCCCAGGTAGAGATGCACACAAGAAACTAGAAAATGCGCTCGTTTCCATTGCATGTATTCGATAAAAAAATATGCAGTATGATAATGTCGGGACGTGATAGAGATAGCAGGATTGCCAGGGACCTGTATTCTGTGTGTTCGGCCCTGAGCTAAATCCCATCGCTATTTCAAACAGAGTACAATATACATTTATGCCTACATACACGCAGGCCCTGATTTACTGAAGGTTTGCTTGTGTAACGCTTGATAACAGCCACAAATGTGCAAGCTTATTGATCTACAGGCTCTACTGAGGAATGCATCTTTAAAGGAACAAAAGAGCACGTCTTGTCCGGTTTTGCATCTTTGCCTTAATGAATATGCAATTTGGGGTGGTTTTACATAAAAGACTAAAGGTGGGATCTGTGCAAATAGATTCATTTAGCACTTGCAGTGTGATTTACAACAGCCTGAAAGTCCTGTGAGCGACAGTGATTAAATTATATTTGCATTTGAAGTCCAGTTCAGCCAAAAGAAAAATTATAAAACTGACTAGATTTTAATAATGAGAACTTTATCAACATTATGCCTTAGTATCTCAGAATGATCTCTTAAAAATGATGACTTAATATTCCAGCAGCAAAGTTAGTTTCATTGTAGATATACATCGCACGTTCACAGCTCCGATGCCAGCACCATTTAAAGAGCCTGTGACAAGGTTTTCATTCATGCGTATGTTATGAACCAAACATACATTTCCATATGTTGAACAGCTTTTTGACACATTTTTGTCACAGTCTGGAATTGGCATTAAATTGGAAATTAAGAATGTGTGGCTTGGTTTAGTTTCAGTTTGACGCCTACAAGAGTCTCTTGGAGATCTGAACAGATAAAGGACACGAAAACCTCGTTTACATACAGTACATTGTTTTCTACCGCTACTTTGCACGTGATGTAATTCACGCACTTGTTTTTTTGTAAATCAACCTCCACATTTTTCTGCACATCCTCAAACACATTAAATATATTTATATTGGCATATTTGTGACATGTTTAGCGATTCTGGTGATAATTTGCAGGTCAGTGCTGTTTTTTTTTTTTGTCATTCCTGTGAGAAGTTAGTGGTTGTGTACCGCTCTGATGTCACAGGGGGACATTGTTATTGCTAGCACAGTTCCAATGGCGTTCAATGTCACATTATTGAGAAATTCAACATAGCAGTGTAGGAGACAGCAAACAATGGACTCAGATTTCCAGAATGCAGTGCAGTTAGCAATCTATGTGATAACAACACGATGGCATCGATGGCCATGGAAGCTCTGGAGGCTGATTTGTTTGAACAGAGTGTACAGATGAGGAGCTGAGAGAGCTGGATATACTAAGCGATTAAAGTGCTGCTGCAGCACTCGCTTTAGATAGAGAGGAAGCGAAGTGCAAATCCCGCTGCCCCATGTAGGAAACCATTAACCAAAGTGAAAGTAGAACAAAAGATCAACCTTCTCAAGTATAATATCAGTCTTGGATGCCACTGAAGATCACGTTATTAATAGTAATTAATATACCATGGTTCATTCAAAGTGCTAAGCAGTGAGAGATTTGTACTTTTTTGGCTTTATTCAGCCACAAGCTGTTCATTTCATAGCAATAATACAGCATGTAACTTGTTTAGATTCAGATTATTAATTTATTTAAGTGAACAGTTTAAGATTAAGAGCAATTGATTAACGCCTCAGTAATTACCCACTGTTTCTTTCAATGTCAGACAGTTTATCCATTTAAGAATTTAAGGGTTTGAGAATTTTTGAGTTTAGTTTTATCAATCCCATTTCACTGAAAAGCAGAAATCATTTATTACAAAAGTACTGGTAGTTGGGTTTCAGTATTTAGTAATTTACCCAGTTTTTTTTAGCATTTCTAGTCAATTCCACCTGGTAGCTATGTGTACACAATCACACGGTAATCCCCTGATGATCTTCCAACGACACTTACACAGTTTAGGAAGTTGAGCCACTCAGGACTCTGGCTACAGTTAGAAATCTTGGTACATATAGAACTGCAAACGTTTTAGCCACACTAACTTTTACACAGATTTTGTCTTAGATGTTTATTGTATGATTTGTGCATTATTGCTAGTTAGTTACTTTTATTGTCCACAAAATGGAAATTTGTCTGTATAGGAATTCACCATACAGTATAAACAAGGACATCAACACAACAACCTAAAAAAAACAACAAAGCAAAAATACATTAAAAAAATTAAGACTTGGGTTAAAAATTGACTAATTAAAACATTTTAGATTTCCGAACATTACTTTTCCAACCAAACTTCAGTGTTACAGAAAATGATTGTACATTGTTTAAAAGTATTATTACATAATGGACCAAGTTTCAGACAAAGTATGAATGCTGGCTATCAGGTTTTACCTGCAAAAACAGAAGCAACTATGGCAAAGTCTCCAGAAGAGCTGTGGCAGTTTCTTCAAGATGCTTAGAAAAGCTGACCAGCCAATTTCCTTATAAAACTGCACTACTGAGACTACTGAGGCATTTTTAAAGGCAAAGATTTGTCGCACCAAATATTGACTTTGTTTAGTTTAGTGCAGTCTAATTCTCTTTATAATAGATTTTATTAAGTAGAAAACAGTTAATTATTTTATAATATTTATTTTTGAAGGCATATTTTTACAGCACTTCTTTACACGTGCCTAAGACCTCTGCACAGCACTGTATATAATATGTACAGTATATAACAAATACACTGTCAGCCAGAAGTTTTTGGGCATGTTTTTATAGCGATAAAATCAGGAAACCTAAATCTTTATGGAACTTTTTGTGTGTTCACTCTCAGATCCTAATGAGATCCTAAAGAATGCTAGTATCCAGAATTCTAGTGCTTTCTTTAAGCCTTTAGATAAAAGACTCATAGATAGAGCTAGTATTAACTAACATAAATATGTGGTGTGCTACAAGTGCATAATTAGGGTGATAATGATTGTGGCCTTTTCCAGTTAGATTAGCTCTAGATTATTCCAATAAAATAGTCATTGCTAATATTTCTCAATTCAGAATGTATTAAAGTCTGTATATAAACACACAAAGCTGATGTGAATGTGTCTGTGGAGTAATCAGTACAACATCTCTCCAAAAAGTGCTCTTCTGACTGAGGTTAATCACAAAGCTCACACAGCCACGAAGAAACACAGCAGAATAAAGAATCAAGTTGTATCCAGTGTGTTTTGTCTTCAGATGTCTTCAGCGCTATCTGATGTAGTCAGCACTTTCTGTTTCCTGTGACTAATGTTGGGTTCGCTGCTGCTGTGAAATCGTTCAATGCCGTTTGCATTGATCCTCATCCAGACAAAGACATTTAATATCTCACAGTTTGGAATACACGCTCACATACACTCCTTAACAGGAAATCTTATTGAAGCGGTGCCTTGCTTATTGCATGTCTTATCATTCATGCAGTTATGATCTCTGAGTGTGTCTGAGTGTGAGGTTTCTGATGATCTGCACTTAAGTCATTATAGTGGGAAGCATGTAGGAGACAGGGTGTGATGAAGAGGTGCCAGGATGGACTGAAGACAATAGAGGATATTCTATCAAGTACTGTCCTGAACATTTAAATATACTGTATGTGTAGTGGTTTGGGGAAAGCCGATAAGTTTTTGAATTTGCCGTCACTGAATGCTGGGAAAAATTAAACCAAATTTGGATTTTTTTTGTCAATAATGGAAATATTTTTACTTATTCTACATTTAATCTTTCCTTGGCCTCCTCAAAGATCATGTTGGATAAGGAACTAGTTAAACAAATGCAGTGTTAAAAACAGTCAGTCTAAAGATGCCTAAAACCTTACTAATGTGTTTTTCCCATGAGTTTGTGAAGCTATGCGCAACAGCCAAATGAACCAGACATGAGTTTGTAATCAGATAATGAGACGTTGATGAGGCTTAGGTTTAAATACCACAAATGACTTTTACCTCAGGTGATGAGGCTGATGTGGATGATGCTGTAATCAAAGTGATTATCTATTTTCCTCATTTTCATTTTAAATGCTAGAACATGAATTCTGGTTGGGATGCATGAAAAAGAGAAACATTATATCAGGATGTCTGTAGTTTTCATATACTATATGCTGTATATATAATAGTAAAGATACAGTGACTCTGCACTCCCTGAACCAATGTTATCTATTAATCTTTCTTATCTTAATGCTTATAAAAGATAATTTATTCAATAAAGATAATCATTTCTACTCTGTATCATAATTTCCAAGGCTGCCACACGTATATATGGGGAAAAAATCAGTAGTACAGTATAAGTCATATGAAAAGCTCATAATCTCATTCAGTCTACTGTAAATAAAATCATGTATTACTTTTGATTAAAACAGCATGTTTTAAAGCCACTCAATAATTACTTTCTACCTATCTAGCATCAGACTTAACATTAGCTGCAGTCCAAGCGTTTAAGTTTTAACTTTTAACTAGCTTAAAAGCACACTTTTGCTTGCATTTATTTCTGGGTTCTGGAAATGCATGTATCTAAATGCGGCCTAGCAAGCAGTCTGGAGAGATGGGAAATTATGGATAATATCTGGCATTTAAAGCTTTAAAACAGGCAGCTAACACTGAACATTACTGTTCCCAGTGGTTTTAAAGAACTCCCAGACGTCACAGGTATTCATGTGGTCTTGATGACAGTCTGTCTCTCTGCATGTCTGTCTGCTTCATTCCCGCATTGTGATTAATTCTCTTGGTCCTTTTTGTTCTGGTTCAACGCGAAAAGGGAATTATACATTGTGTAGGATCTGCTTATGGAATTAGCATGACCTTTTGGTTGGACAAAAAGAGTTAAGTTCATGTGTGCCAGCTAAATGCTGATGTCTGTCACCCTGGTAACCAGCGTACATGTGTGTGTGTTCGTGTGTGTCGCAGAGCCGGCAACTGGAATCTGAGACAGGCACCACGGAGGAGCACAGCCTCAACAAGGAGGCCAGAAAATGGGCGACACGTGTAGCCCGAGAGCACAAAAACATCATCCACTATAAACGGGTGAGGCGCACATGCACACACACTCACATACACTGCCAGTCAAAGGTTTGTGTGTTTCTGGTGTATAATTGCACTGTATTATTACACACTATTATTAGGGAGAAGATTCTGTGCCAGAGCAAAAAGCAATCACATTAGTGTATGATGTACACACAAAAAAGATGATTACACACAAATGGTATTGCTTTTCATTAGTCACTGGCTGACAAAGTGCCACACTGAAAAGCAATCCCTCGTTGCTCTTACTTCTCTTGATCTTTTTAATGAAAATCAATCAGAAGGCTAATGCTCTTTTAATAATTAAATGCTGACTTACATAAGAAGTAAATCTTGTCCACCTTTAAAAGCAATCTACACCATTGCATTTTACTGTGCAAGTTTGATAGTAAAGTTAGAAAATCTAGACAGCAAAACATTTTGGTCTTTTGGTCTTACATCGCTTCATGAGTTCTGTGGAAAATCAATCAGCAGATGACTGAGTTTTAAAGAAGTTAATTGCTGATTTTGTGTCACAAGTGAATGTAATTGCCTGTTGAATTGCATTGCACTTTCATCATGTCCATGTGCTGCAGCAGTGCCACACTGAAATGCAATTATTGTGCAAAGACTGGTGGTTGTAATAAGGGGGTGTAGTCGTAATCAGAGAAGAGGGCAAGAGCCAGAAACTGTCATTTTCCAGGAAGCATTATTTCCCATATAAAGGAAAGCCCTTTATAGGTTCTTATTAACTCATTGCTCATTCCCACTAGTGTAGAGTCAAAGCTACCATTGTCAAGGCCGAGCACTGGCCCAGTGTTTGCCAATTGGGTAAATTCCTGTCTACTTGGGATGCTGTTTACTTACACTGGATGGAAAGCCTTAGGGTGGTGGGTAGAAGCTTAGTTCCATTTGGGGAAAGGACAGTGTCATTTTTTTTGCTCCTAATAAGAAGTTGTTTCCATTTGAAGCACCACATCTGCAGATNTAATTGCAGACACTGGAGGAGTGCGAGAGACAGGGGACTCCTCCCACAGAACAGAGCCGCAATGACCTCGAGTTTAAAATAGAAGAGGCCAGAGAGCACATTCGTAAAGCTGAGGTAAGGATTACGTATGTGCGTGTGTATGTGCATGTGCACATGTGTGTTTGTGCTTTGTGAACACTACTGAACACTAATATTCCAGTTCCAGTCAGATTTAACCGGTTAGTTGGGTGTTTAGGACAGTACATTGGAGCAAAATTATTTAGGGACACCATTGTGAATGGCACCTGATTAAAACTGAGGAATCAGTTTATGAATAAGAAAAAAACATGCAGCTAACATAGTAGGTGAGGAATATTTACATTATAATTTGGTTTCCTTGTCCTGTATGATGATAGTCATGATTAGCATAAAGGTGTACATTGAAATGCAATTTTTTAGGCAGCTTGTCTGGAGTCTCCCAAGAATAGTCAGACCGAATGCGAAAAAGTGTCTAGAATTTTGAAAACAAGCTGGGAGAGAACTTGCCAGCTGGGTGGAAATTAAAGGTCACAGACTAATCATTCCTGTACAATACAAACAGCTGCCATCAGGCAAATTAGTGTTAATACTAAAAAGCTTATCCACAATTAAATATCAAACAGTTAAAAAACGGAAACCTGTCTGGTTAACTGAATCTAATATCTCCGGTACATCTTATGTTTTGAATTCTTGAATAATTCTTAAGTCTGTTTTCCCAAGCCCACTGCATATGAATACTTTAAACTAAATTATTTAATTATTTTAAAACCACTATCATGTCAAGTTGTAGAAGTGAAAAGAAAGGCTAATGGTAATATGATCAAATTTAACTTGTTAGCTGGTCAAATCAAAATTGTGCCAGGGATGGCTCCTCCTTCTGGCCCAGGCTGAATTTTGCAGTCTGTCCAATTATAGCTGCTAATCCTCTGTAATGTAGTTACAATATTTATGTTCTCAAGACATTTTGCTGCAGTTAAAGGGCACATTCTAATGGAGAGCTCTCCGTGAAGCACCATGAAATGAACTGCTTTAATGTTTCTCTTTCTTCAGCTAAAATAAGTTCTCCCTACTGATCCTGCATTAATCTCCGATGAATATTTAATTGCCCCATTAGAAGCTAATGGATAACTGTTGGTAGGAGAGGAATTGAAGAAGAAAGAAAAAGGTCAGCGTGAGAATATTAAGCTTTTGGTTTTTTTGGTGGTCGGTCATAAAAACAGGACGTTGTCGGCATTTGTCAGTCAAGAGGGTACTTGACGTGACACTTCTTTTGAAAAATGGAGGCAGACTTTTGTGTGCCTTTTCTTCTAAATTTCAGTGTGGATGGAAACTTCTAGAAGGCGATAGTTGTTTGCATGCTTGTCATGAAGGATTATGCTTCTGTGATAGTGGTTTAACGCAACTTCCTGTGTGTGTGTGTTTGTGTCTGTTTGCGGATGTTCATTCTATTTTTCCATCTACCAGACGGTGAAGCTCAAAGCAGAGGCTCGCCTGGATCTGCTCAGGCAGGTAGGCGTTTCCGTGGATACGTGGCTAAAGAGCGCCATGAACCAAGTGATGGAGGAGCTGGAGAATGAGCGCTGGGCATCAATGCCCACCCTCACTACCCACGATCCCTCACTCTCAGTAAGCACTTCTTTATACATTTAATTATACTGTATTCCCAAAATACAGCAATTTCCCGTTACCTTTCCCTGTCACTGCTCTCTGCCATCCCATAATAACCCTGTGGGTAATCCTTCAGACTCAAGAACCAACACAACCCGTCTCAATGCAATAGATGTTGAAGACGGCGCCCTACTTACTGATCACTATGTAGCACACAAACATAGTGCTGCATACAAACCATCACAAACAAGTGTGGACATGTTCCAAATTATGCTCTATTCACTACATGAGACATCACAAACATCTCGCTATCATCAGTACACTGTGGATGTGTTTTAAATCATATACTATTCACTACATAGGCCATACAGATTGCATCACTATGGCCTCAGCAGAATCAATCAATTGTGAATGTGCCCCAAAACACACTACAGGTCACACAAACACCTCCAAAATGATCTTAGCATCATCACTCTGCTGTGGACTCGTCCCAAACTGCGTACTTTAATTGATATATCGGCCACATAAACAACATTACAAAAGTCCTGGCATCATCAGTCAACTGCAGACATATCACAAACCACACACTGTATTCGCTATACGGGTATACATAAACAACTCCAAGAAGACTCTAGCATAGTCAGTCCACTGTGGACGTATCCCAAAACAATATGCACTAATCATTATTGAGTGCAGTGTTTTACTATTTTCCAACCAAAACCACAGACAAAATCTAGTGCACTTCATAAATAGTTCCTATAATGCACTGTGCCATTTAAAATCATTCAGAGTGGATTGATAATGCTTATATGTGAAGCTGTTTATGTGCCTACATAGAGATTAGGGTGTGTGATTTTGAACAATGATGATGGACAAGGATTTGACAATGTTTATGTGGTCTATATAGAGATTAGGGTGTGTGATTTGGAACATGTCCACAGTGGACTGATGCTGGTCAGGGATTTGACAGGGATTTGTTTATGCAGCCTATACAGTGAATAGGGTTTGATATGGGACACGTGGCACTGCAAGAAATTGGAAGGTTGCTCACTGCAATGTATGTGAACAAACACTGGGCATACAAACACCCCTTGCTCACACACACACACACACACATCTGTTGAAGTCGACGTGACACTAGCATTCAGACAGAGGGGCCAGCTTTACTTTCCACTCTCCAATGAAGTAATGATTCATCATGCTTTCATGGCAGCGCTGAGCTGAAAGATCGTTGAGGATTGATACCACAAGTGATGAAAGAAGAATGCCGGTCTTTAGAAATGACAGGCTGAATGATGAACGCTTGCTTCATGTTGCTTATGAGCCTTATTACAGTGAGAAAATGTCAGTGTTTCCCACACACTGCTGCCATCTGCTGATTACGTTATAATCACAGGTGATGGTCCAATGCCACACATCATTACGATCTGAAGTTCGCTTCATATCCTGACGCCCACAAGCTCGCACTCATTATACCTACAGTATAATGAGTGCAGTAATCACTAGTGTTTATCAATTTCAATATTGTCACAAAGCTACTTTGCAGAAATCTGTCTCTAGACACACACTGAAGTGAGAATGAAGAAAACTTGAGCGGAACCAAGACTCATGGATAGTGACTGACATGAGTAGTTGGATAGCTTCCTCTTAACCCTATCTGAAGAAGTTTTCCTTACCACTATCACTAGTGGTTACACACTGACTGTCTGCTTTAAGACAATCTGTTTAAAAATCAAAACTCTGTTGTTTTTTACGTGGACTAGAAATTAAACATGAGCTCAGATTTAGAAGTGTGTTCATCTCTTGTCTTGGATTCTGAGCTCTTTTGCTGGACTGTCCTTCCAATTCAATTAGTATTCACCTCACATCAGCTTGCAGCACGTAGTGAGTGAGTGAGAGAGAGGGAGAGAGAGAGAGAGAGAGAAAGAATAAATATAGCAGGACAAATAAGGGCGAGACAGACAGAGACAGACAAGTGAACAGAGGACTTATGGTAGAGGTGAACATTGCAAAAAGGGACTGCAAAAAAACAAAAAAAAAGTCAGACAAATATAGTTAGTAATATGTTATTTCTACTTAAAGCTTAAGCCGTAAACATAAGAATTCATAACCAAGGTCATGGAACAGGCAGTGATGGTCAGTAGTGAAATAAATCCATACTCATAACAGGCTATGGACAAAATCATGAAATGCTAGACACAATAAACTGGAGTTTGGAATACTATGACCTGAAAAAACTAAAAAAATGGGTCAGAAAGGCTGGAAAACAAGCAGTCCTTGTCCTTGAAATCAAGAAAGAAGCAATGATCTTGAGCGAGAGAGTTAAAAAGGACAGATAACAATGAACAAATAAGGAAAGTGGAAAGCAAAAGGGTCAGAATTCTACATTCACTAGTTGCTGCTGTGAGAAGCTGGTGAATAGTCAGGGCGGTGGAAAAAAACAGTGAAGCAGATGGTAAATAAAGCAGTTAAGTGTACTTTGTTAGTCTGAAAATATTTTAGTATAGTTGAAGCCAATTCTAAACTGCACAAGTCTGTGATGGGGAAAAGTCTTTCCTTTGAGTCTTTAAGGTGGACAGAAGGCAGATGTTTTTAAAAACTTTTGCTTTCTGAATTCTCTCCAAAAGTCAGTGGTGGCTCCATAGGGCCAGGTGGAGGGTCATCATGTATGTCTGCCATTCAACAATCTTCACAACGTACTCTTTCACACCTCCATACATTTTAAATTATGTTAAAATACTAATTATCTATTTTGAGTAACGAACAATTTTTTTAATTGTCATTTGACAGACAGAATATGATTTTCCTGTGCCCACCTTTCTAATTGTTGTGAAATTGTGGGTCAGCACACTCATGGCCCCATTTAGTTCAACAGAGTTATTATTGCTCCTAGTGGTCAACAATGGGAACTGCAGCCAGGGCTGATAGAGGTCCACTAGGGAAGGAATCGCCCTGCCCTGTGCTCAGATGGAGGAGCACCAGACAGAACAGCTAATGGTTTGCCAGTTTAAAAATTACACCAAAGCATCAAAAACACTACAAAATCCTCAAAATTAAATTTCAACAAAAAAAATTTTGACTACTTTCAGGCCTTTTGTGTAGTTTTTGAGATGTAGTTGGGTTGGAAATTTTGCTGAAGCTTATCACCTTTGGTTAATGATATTAGCTCTTCTGTGTGCACTTTGATGGGAAACACATCTGCTGTATCAAACCCATTTGAACAAAAGCAGTAAAAACTGCTCAAACGAGCTGTTAGATTGTGTGCTGGATGACTGTATGATGCCGACTGTGTAGTAGTCGATAGCATAAGTCAAGCGTGATCGCCTCTCAACTTACTTCAGTTTGAGGCTATGTTGTTAATGTCGTCCTGCCCCACCAAAATCGATGGTCACAAGCCTCTGCTGAGGAAAAAAAAAAAAGTTTGACCCTTTCAGAAAAGCATGTCCTGGCCAATCAGGTCACAGCTTGGGTGAGGAAAAAAACCAACATGGTGTACAGTGCTGGAAAAAAAGAAGTCTTTTTAGTGAACAAATATGAGCATCTTAATGATATGTTCAGTCAGAAATATTTCGCTGTCAGTATTTTAACATTGCAAAGTAACTAAAGATGACAAATTTGTTAGTTTGTGGAGAATTCACTGGTATCTGAATGTCACAGGCATAGAGCGGTCAAAATGCTGTCTGTGTAAGTGCTTCTTGTAATTTTCTGTTTGCCAAGCCAAAGCTCAGCATGCTGCCTCCTCGTTGCTAGGACACATATAATCTTTATTATTATTATTATTATTATTATTATTATTATTATTATTATTATTACTACTAGTATGCTTGTCCTGGATTGGTCTCTTCAGCCACCAACGAAGGTGTACCAGACAACCCGACACAAACAAAGATGAAAACTAGGATACGTCATCCATGGTCAACATGACCGACGGAGGCCAACTAACTAACTAACTAACTAGTAATATTTATAGTGATACTGGCTAGATAGCCTGTACTAGGTAGAACTCTCAGTGGTTACAATGTGCACATTGCGTGAGCCACTCTTTTTTTTTCCATATTGGCAAAGAAGGCCAGTGTTACTTCTGTAGAGAAAACGGTTGCTGTGTAAACAGCGTGAATGGCCCCTTTTTTAAAATTAGATTTATTTTAAATCTAATTAT
>CM074950.1:20213049-20240019 GCA_037577455.1 Pangasius macronema
CAACTTACTTCAGTTTGAGGCTATGTTGTTAATGTCGTCCTGCCCCACCAAAATCGATGGTCACAAGCCTCTGCTGATAAAAAAAAAAAAGTTTGACCCTTTCAGAAAAGCATGTCCTGGCCAATCAGGTCACAGCTTGGGTGAGGAAAAAACCAGCATGGTGTACAGTGCTGAAAAAAAGAAGTCTTTTTAGTGAACAAATATGAGCATCTTAATGATATGTTCAGTCAGAAATATTTTGCTGTCAGTATTTTAACATTACAAAGTAACTAAAGATGACAAATTTGTTAGTTTGTGGAGAATTCACTGGTATCTGAATGTCACAGGCATACAGCGGTCAAAATGCTGTCTGTGTAAGTGCTTCTTGTAATTTTCTGTTTGCCAAGCCAAAGCTCAGGCATGCTGCCTCCTCATTGCTAGGACACATATAATCTTTATTATTATTATTATTATTATTATTATTATTATTACTACTACTACTAGTAATATTAATAGTGATACTGGCTCGATAGTCTGTACTAGGTAGAACTCTCAGTGGTTACAATGTGCACATTGCGTGAGCCACTCTTTTTTTCCATATTGGTAAAGAAGCCCAGTGTTACTTATGTAGAGAAAACGGTTGCTGTGTAAACAGCGTGAATGGCCCCTTTTTTAAAATTAGATTTATTTTAAATCTAATTATGCACTTATAAATGATACTTTTGTTCATTCTGTTACAGAATTAACTCCATAAATAGAAGCGTTTTTGAACAGCAGTGCCCTTAAATTGCCGCTTTGCATATTCATTCATTCTCAGTCCAGCTGGCATTTGTATGTAAATGCAGTGAAGGACAGATAAAACTCCAGGCGCTGCCTAGTGTATCACAGGAAATATAATGTGATCTAAAGGTTTCTACTTTACTGTGTCAACATTAGAAAATGTACTTGAAATGTTATTGTAGTATAGTTGCCCAGGGACTGCGTGTTTCACCCGCTGTGTCTGACTGCAGATCAGTTTTCTCAAACTTTTCCAGACAGACATCTGTTTTTATGTCACAACTCTCCTGTGGAAGCATGACAAAACATGTTCCCTGGCTGTTAATCTTTCTGAATTACTTTCTGAATTACCTGAATAATTTTGGTCAGTGGGGGTGGGGTCATGGTCACCTGATCTGCTGAAGTCCAATAGCATGACCAGTCAGGTGGGTGGGAATTGGACTAACAAAAACAGTGTCCCAATGACAGATAAAGACGTGGCCTTACTCTGACAGACATTTTACCACTAAGCAAACCTTCCAGTTCTTCTGATAGCAGGTGTGTATACGGCCTTCATTAGCCTCAGTACAGTCAGGTTTTTGTGAGAAGGTATTCTAAATGACCTTGGCTGTTGTGTTTTTGTAGACCACAGTGGACTTGGACCGAGACGAAGGCGAGGAACTGGAGGAGAACATGGAGCAATTTGATGATAGCAGCTCTAGTCCTTCAGGAACACTGAGGAACTACCCACTCACCTGTAAAGTTCTCTACTCCTACAAGGTAACACCACACACACANCACACACACACACACACACACACACACATATGTGCATCTTTGTTCTGTGTATTGTTCTAGTGCGGTTTTTAACACGCCCTTGTCAACGTTCCTCTCCATTTCAGCTTTGCCTCAATCCTAGTTAAAGTCTTAAGAGTCATTACAAAACGAGATCAGCTCAAATGAAATTTGTTAAATGACCCATTGGAGGGCTACATAATCAAATCTCCAAAAGGCATTGTCATCTGACACAATTTCGCTTTCAGACCAAGAAAATTATTGGTAAAGCTATTTGCAAATGTACACAGGCAATTAAATACTTTTCTCTTTGGGTTTTATTTTAAGGGTTTGGTTTTGTGTATTCAGCTCGTTTGTACATGAGAGCAAACATAACATCATTGCTTTATGCTGCCAGATGCTAGCTAGTTAGCAACCTAGCAGTTTTAAATGTCAGCTAGTGTCAGCTGGTTATCACAAAATGATTCTGTACATAGTGTAAAGGAAATAAACTACACAAATAGCTAAGAAAGCTATTTAACAACATTGTACTTATTGGCAAAAGAGAGTATATGCTGAAAAATCTGCTCCTGTGTGCTGTAAGAAGCCACTTGTAGGTGTGACGCAGATGCAGTTGTGCATTTCCGAGTCACGGGGAGTAACCAACAAGGATTTGTTTAAAGTGGTATTAAAACACACAGAATGCCTGTTTGTTCTATAGACGTTTTCGGATGTTATGCTTATGTATGTTCACACTCAGACACACTTAAAGACTCTTAGCTCTGCATAACTCTTTCCTTCCCTCTCTCTCTCTCTCTCTATCTCACTCTCTCTCAGGCATCTCAGCCAGATGAACTGACCATCGATGAACATGAGGTGCTGGAGGTCATAGAAGATGGAGACATGGAAGACTGGGTCAAAGTAAACACTCCTCGTATTTAAACCTGAACCATAGCACACTCCATTCCATGCCTTTTTTGGGTCATAACTGTTTTTAAATAAATGTATATTATTCTGTGTTGATGTTGATGGTAACTACCAGCAACCAACTGCTCCCTTTGGGAAAAATTAATTAAGTAAGGGGTGAAACACAACACAGAGGTGATATAGGAAACTAGTCAGCAACAAGGTGGTTACCACCCTGATCCTACCTCTGACTGTTACAAAGTGCTAACACTGGAGACGCCTTCCATAAAAGTTCCATTTGCAGAAAGCTTCACCATATTAATGATTGTACATTATTTTGTTAAATACATTTTTTATCTCTTACTATTAGTTTCAGGTTATGTGAAGCTTTCCTCATACAAGTCTCTGTAAATTATCTGTTACTATAGAAACGATAACCTATCAGAATGGGAACCTTAATGTGAACCTGTGATATAAATTACATTAGACACTGCTGTCAGAACTGCTGTAACTGAATATTAATCCACACCTTCTGAATAATCGAGAATCGTTTCGAGAATTTAACAGCACTGTGGTACAAATTAAGCTCCATTAAAGCTACAAAGTCAATTGATTACAGTACAGTTTGAGATTTTGGGTTCAGTATGTGTGTGTGTGTGTGCGTGTGTGTGTCCTTGTTGTATGCAGGCACGGAATAAGGCGGGTCATGTGGGCTATGTACCTGAGAAGTACCTGCAGTTCCCCTCCTCCAACAGCATACTGAGCATGCTCCAGTCGCTCACTGCCTTGGACTCGCGCTCACACACATCAAGCAACTCCACTGACCCTGAGCTGGCCTCAGGCAGCATCAACGGTGATGCCAGTAGTAAGTTTCTATCCAGAACACAAACATTTCCATTTATTGTATCCTATATGTAATTCCTTTTTGTCTAATTTAAATGTTAATTGCAATAGCAAAGAAAGTGTAAATATGCTGGCAGTTATTGTTGTATACACAGTGAGTAGGAATTGCCAGTGATCAAATTGGGAGGAAAAATCTAAATTTTTATAATATAAAAGTATTTTCTATGGACATGGTATAAACAGATGTACTAGAGCTAGAGCTATGTGATAAATTTATGGCATAAATGACAACAGTGCTAGGGGTCGGTTATTTGGTTAGCAAAATACTGCAGAAATGGCATTTTTAACGTTTTTATTTATTTACCTTTATGTTCATGCTAGCAAGTCATGTTGGACNGGAGGTAATAAATGAGGATATGAAGCTAGTTGGTGCAAGTGTTGAGGATGCAGAAGATAGGGATAGGTGGAGAGTGATGACTCGCAGTGGTCACCCCTGAAGGGAAAAGCCAGAAGAAGAAGAAGAAGAAGAAGAAGAAGATGTTCATGCTAGCAAGTGAAAATTTGATTATGTAGCTTTATGTATGTTTATCTCTTGTGGGTGTGTAGTGACCGCGACTGTTTTCGCTTGTGAGTTTGCACTATCCAGTATTCCAATTTTAAACCATAGTAGCTGTATAGCATGAAAAGTTAAGTAGTTAATCACAAATTAAATAAGACATGAATCAGCATGAAAACTGGTTTTGATTTACAAGATTTTCATACTAGCTAAGCACGGTTATAGGTGTGTCTTCCATTTTTGCGTGTCAAACAGTAAATGGGAACCAATTGCAGGTAGGTGAAGTTGTATGCGGGGAACAGAAGAAACGTCAGGAGCACATGTGGCACAGGATTGTTCAAGGAATCATTCAAGCCAGTCATGTTTGGATTTGTCACTTTCTCGCTCCATACCAAATTTGAGAACTGTTGCTTGTCGCTTGCCACTGTTGATGACATCACAGTGTCATGTTGCACACATACACACGTAGGAAATCACACACATAGAAAAGTGTGAACATGTGAATGTAGCATAAAGAGGTGACCATAAATTTTTTTTTTTTTTTTTTTTTTTTGCACCACATTTAAAGTGCCACCACTCTTGGAAGATTTTTCGTAACTTTATTATCTATAGTGGTGTAGCATATCATTAACATTTCAGATTTCCTCATCATGCTATGGGTATATTGGCACACCCAATGCTTTTTTATTCATCCTTCCCTCTATCTCGCTCTCTCTTAGTGAGTTTTGCAAAGGCTATATACGACTATGAGGGCCAGACAGATGATGAGCTGTCCTTCCCAGAGGGTGCCGTTATCCGCATCCTTAATAAAGACAATCAGGAGGACGATGGATTCTGGGAAGGCGAGTTCAACGGACGAGTGGGAGTCTTTCCATCTGTCCTGGTGGAGGATCTGACCGCAGAAAATGGAGACACGCACTGGGCTTTGGATGCTCAGGTAGGACAGCTGTGCATCAGTGCATTACTGTGAGCACACACTTTTAACTGAAGATTAAACGATGATATAGTGAACGTGTTACATTCACTGTGGGTACAATTTTTTTTTTACACTGATATTTGACAGAAATATACATGGAAATATAGTACACTTATTCACAGTATTACATGGCTATGGCTAAATTCTATCCCATTTTAATTTTCCATTTTATATGACAGCTTTTCCAATTCTTCCAATTGCCTTTCTTGCACACTGCCCAGACACACACACCAGCAGTGCGTACACATGCTCTAGATAAACTGGGCATGCCCTCTTCCTGTCTGCCTCTGATGCCCGATTTGTCTGGGGGCTTATTAGAGCAGGCGTGCCCGCTTCCTTCCTGCAATTATCGTCGTGCTGAGACGGCTTTTAAAAACCAACGTCTGAAACGAGACGACAGCCACTTCCCCTGTCAATAGCATTTCTCTGATTAGAATCTGATCTTGATAAGAAGCCAGAAATTAAGGGTGGCTAAGTTAATAAAATGTGCTAGAATCTCCTTTACTTGTAATAGACCAATCACTCTGCTTCATGACTATAAATACACAGACAGATAATCCGCCACTGAATCAAGCTCGCTATTTACTTTTACACTCAGCTACTGACATGTGATTTAGTCAAGGGAATGGCACGATGCGTCATTAGAAGATTAGAGAGATTAGAAGATTAGAGAGAGCATGACGACCAAGGTCATACATACCATTAATATTTTGTTACATACATACCATTAATTTTTTTCCTTACTTCAAAACCAAACTACTCCTTTTTTAACATCAGGTGCAAACTGGGTAGTGAATTTACTTAACCTCATGTATGAATCCATTTAAAATTATGTTCTATGTAATTACATTGCATCTGGATTACAGTAGAATGTACTAAAAGCCTTTAAGTGTTAAATCAGTACTTTGTAATCTGAGAAACAACCTCATCAATAACACCAGAAATACCTTTTTTTTTAAAATATAAATTTTTGATTTTTTAAAATCTCATAGTCACGTGATGTCCATGATTAGATGGACCATACCTGTTTTCTTTTTAACTTTCTTTTGAAACGTCATTACATGAATGGGTCATTATTCTTCTGCATCATGTATAAATAATAGTGCTCTCTGAAGGGTTAACATATTTTCTGCTCTATTCTACAGGTATCATCGTGTGTGAAACTGCAGTCATCTTTGCCTCCTTTACCCCTCTATGATCAGCCCCCCTGCAACCTGGATTGTAGCCCTGCCCCCAACCTGCCCCGCTCACCGTCCGTCAACGGAGAGCACAAACAACCTGGCCTGCACAAAGCCCTGCCACACAGTAAGAGACCCATCCAAAAACTAGTCAAGTGTACATCACTTGCTGCCTTGCTTTTCAAGGGCAGTCTTGCTTTTGACAGATTTCTAAACTTTTTCTTTTTGTCTTTGTGAAGATCACAGTTCTGGTCTGAGTCCAGAAAGCCCAGGCTTTCCCCAGCCACTGAGATTCACACCTGATGGATCCGGCCCGGGAAAACTGCGACCTGTATGTAACCCCGTGTAATACTCTTCCAGATTTTTAGCTAAGTTCTGTGTTTAAAATTCTACATATAGAGCTAAACTACACAAGTTATTTGCTTTTGAGCCTAATAGTGATATGTGAAGCTGTAATCAAGCATCAAATTTGCCATCTGTTGGGCCATCTGTGAAATTCTGAGACTTTTTTTTTCTTTGTCCAAAACGACACCTTTTTTTTCTTTGTCCAAAACGACATATTTACTACGGGTGTATGGGAGTGTGTCTTGCACTTTTCTTGTCATGCTTGAAAGCACAGAACAGAATATGAAATCCCACAATGCATTGGAATAGGTAGTATCCAAAGTGTCCTGAGTAAAGTTAACAAATATCCATCATACACCACTGCTTTTTAAAGATGACACACAACCTATTCACAATATTCCTAGGTCCCATGATGCCTTGTGCAGGATATGTGCAAAACATTTTAGATGTTACTTTACTTGCTAATGCAACATATAAAATAACAGAAATGTAGGTACACACAAAATGAGATGACACTGTCTTACCCACCCTTCTACCATTAAGACTGGGAGAAAGAAAAGGAAAATGTCCATTTTGTTATTTTGTTATAAATGTTTAGTATGAAGAAAAATATCAGACATATCTACAGCAATGCTATAGTAATAAGATGATTTATTGAAAAGTACTATATAAATAAAATGTATGATTATTATTATTATTATTATTATTATAATCAGACTGCAGAATGAGCACCGCTTGTTTTACTGCCCCCTCCTCAGGTCCGTGCAGCTCCACCTCCTCCAAAACAGCACCCTCGCAGACAAGTGGACAAAACCGAGGAAGTAGAGATCACGCTGGTGTAGCAGCGCCACTCTTTTCTTTAGAGGACTCATCTACGTTTGACCTCAAACTCCTCCTACTGGCTTCAAAGGGGTGGGGCTACCTGTCATCCCACCCTTCCAGCACTCTGAACGAGGTGGACTGCATTTCAAAGACTCCTCCCTGCTAATCCTGGAAAAACCTCTTATGGCGTCACAGACTGTTTGGTGCCTTTTAACCCTTTTCATGCCAAAACCAATCCTTGTATTTGTATTTGTAGAGACAAAATATTGTGGCATTACCAGTTACAAGCTTGTGCTCTACAAATTCAAGATGGCAGAAAATATAAAGAGTAATAAAGCCTGGTTGGTTAACTTGCACATATACCTATCCAACAGGCTCATCAATAGCAGAAAATGCAATATCAGGAGGTAACTGAGGGATTTGCGGGGGCATTTTTGGTGTACAGTGGGTGTGGGTGATTAAGTTTGCCCCGTCTTCAGCCACGTGTAGTCCTACCATACGTATTTAATGTTGTATTAGTACAGTACATTACTGTTGTCATAGGAATGTTCAGAATATGTGTAACATTTCTTCATATATTGTAACTGAGTGGATGCTTTTTGAAATATAAAATTGAGGACAAAGGCAATTGTGTGTAAAAGGGTAAAATGGCGAGGTAGGAAGGGTGAGAATGAGGGCTGGATCCTCCATTTTCTTTTTCCTCTCCCTCGCTCCTCTACCCATACACATTACTCCTCCATATCGTGTTAATCTGAGTACAGTACTAATTACATCAATATTAGCCTTTTCTCAGCTTGTCCTTAAGAAGACTGCCGTTTGTACGTATTAACTAATATTTAGTCATCAAAAGGAAGACAGAGAATGGAGGTTTTTTTGGTGTGGGTTTTCACTGGGAGCGAGCCTTTAGGCCGTTATTTTATCATGCGGTTTAACTTGTTTGCAAATACAAATCAAGATGCGAGCATTAATTAAAGTGCTACATTTTTCTTCCTAATTCTTATCTTGCTCTCTCATCGCATAGGCTCAGTCTAATGGAGTGTGTTGACAGACGGGTCCCGGCCATTTCATAGTAATTAGCGTCCTAAGTGCTTTTCCTTTGTACAAGGGGCAGCTATTTTTTCTATTTTCTATTTTCTATTTCTATCTCATACATTGAGTAGTATTGTTCTGCTAGAAAAAAATCATAATTCATCAACAAAATCATTATGGTCAATTTCCATTTCATTCTGATTCTATTATTATTATTATTATTATTATTATTATTATTATTATTTTATATCTGTATGTTTAACCATATTTTTAACTAGGCATGTGCTGAATTTATCTTTTTATACAATAACATTAGGCCTGACCTCAGTTATTGCATATATACTACATAATACAAAAAAAGATTCTGTCCACTATGTTTTCCACACTTTCACGTGGGAGGAAAAAGCAATTTAATAGCATCAAACAACAGAAGGCATCTCTTTAAATCCTTGTTTGGAAATCTTCAAGTAGGAAGAAGTCATATCCATAAAAGTTCACAATAATCACAGATAACGATAGTTAGCTGGTATAAAATGAGCTAGCCTGACACGAATTCTGAGAGAATTTTCAATTCATATCAACAGATATTCACAATATTCACAGCTAACACTAGTTAGCTGGTATAACATGAGCTAACATGACAGGGGTTCTGAGAGGATTTTGAATTCATATCAGTAGATATTCACAGTATTCACAGCTAACACTAGTTAGCTGGTATAACATGAGCTAACCTGACAGGATTTCTGAGAGGATTTTGAATTCATGCCCATATATGTTCACAATATTCATATGTAGCACTAGTTAGCTAGCTATGAGCTAACCTGACAGGATTTCTGCAAGGATTGTGAAGTTCAAAATACAAAACTTTCAAAATATTTCCAGCTAACTCTAGCTGANATGCTAACTTGACAGGATGTCTGAGAAACCTTACCTTTTTGAGTGCAATCATAAAGCTAATTTTGAGGACCAGTCATGTACTCAGAAGACACAGTGCTCTTTTACAGTCGTTCAAGGTATCAGCACATGCCTACGTTTAATGGTATAGCATGTATCTCAGCACTTTTCCAAAGCTGTATGGCTTTGTATCTTTGACTCTTATGTCTGCATCTCATCAAAGGACCCTTGTGTAGCATAGCTGCCTATACGTGTGTGGGGTTTTTTGTTTTGTTCTGTTTTGTTTTTTATACCCCAGTGGTTTCGTTTGCTAAAGAATGCAGTCCTGTTATTTATTCTCTTCCTCCAGGAGTAAAAAATTACCCATTTTCTAGAGATTAGCATTGCTAGTGTTAATAACAGTAAATAATGTCACCCTAAGTAAAGTAAATAATGTCACCTTAAGAATGGTGCTTGTAAAGAATTTAGGGGGGAAATATGTGTATGTTTTGGATTTTCTTTCAATAGAGTGATCAAAATTGGCATATCTGCCCTTATGTCATGTCTTTTTGTTGTAGCCTGTTTTCTTGTTGATCTCATTGAGATCTTTTGAATGTTATTAAACTTGTTTTGAAGTTTATGGCCCATCCCGTCAGAAAGCTCCTCTCAGAGATTGGCTTTTCTTTTCTTTTCTTTTTTTGTTTTTAAATTTCCCAGTTTCCTTTCAACAGTTTCCACTTTCTGCAAAAACCTCATCTACATCCTATTGTCATTCTATTTTTAAATGCCTTTTGTTTTTTATTTGAAAGACACTGCTAGAAAAAGATGGTGTATTAACATTGGACTGTTGCTGCAGTGGAAGTATCAGAGAACAGGTCAAGACATTTCTTTCTGCATATTATTAGCTGTAAAGTAATTTGTATTTATTGTGTACAAATGTTAAATAAAAAAATGAGAAAATGATATCTGGTTTCTTGTAGGTTTGTGTATATTATCTTCACTATAATACGTATATGCCATAATGCTAAAAAAAAAAAAAAAAGTTCCAACTATTGTTTGTCCCCAAGTGTTGTTGAGTGTAAGGAATATATCATTTATTTTACTTTTTGAATGTATATAGTTTAGGTATGTAGCCCTATCTTGCTAGAGTAGTAGAAGTTGACATTACAGTACAGAGAGCATGTGGTTGTGTGTTTCTATAGACTTCAATAGTAAATGTAGAAGTTGTGAAAATTGCAGTGCAGTACAATAATCAGTATTTCAGACAAAAATCCTTCATGCAAAGTGCTTCTGAAGCAGTAGGATGTGAAACCAATTAACATTTAAAATTATACGATGTTTAAAATCATAACCTTTTCCACATTTAAGGGGAATGATGTGGGATGCCTTTCTAAAAGTTTCTACAGCAAATTATTTTAAATTATTCTAAAACATCCATTGCAAAGACAGAAAATCATTGGTGCTCACATATCATACTATTTTGTTGATATCATACTAGTTTGTTGATATTTTGGGAAATAAAAACCCGCTAACTTGGTTAGAAAAAACTGAGTAGGTGCATCCATCCTGAGGAGGGTCAACGTGGATCAGAAGTCAAACATGGCAAATCTGTGCACAAGGCAGGAGAATTCATCCTGGATGGGATGCAAATACTTATTTACACATTCATTCACACCTAAGGGCAGATTCACACAGACAGTAACCCAAGCTCAGGTTCAAAAAAAGGACCCTGGAGCTGAGGCAGCCAAGACCTGCATGTGGACATCTCTAGTTGAGAGAAACTTGAGTGATGTAGCTGAGATTGAGGAATTGTCAGAGCCAGAATTCCCACACCATGCTGATGCTGGGCTTTTTTTCTAGTGTTTCTAGGGGTGTAGTGTTAGGGTTCAGTAAAAAAGACTCTCTTCTGGCTTAATACAGATACAGATAGTGGCATGACATTACACCCCTAATAAACACATAATTTTATTAAATATATTTGGGACACTGGGTTTTCAGATTTGATGACGGTTTGCTTTTCTGCCAGCCCAGAAAAACACTGTAAGTCCATTTATTTCCATATAATATCAGGACAAAATTGTTCCCAGGAATGGAAGGAGGGGCTTCAGAGTTAAAGCAGCAGCTCCTTCCCACCTCCCGCTTACCCAGTCCATATTTACAGTCCAGGGTGTAACATGAAGACATGACTGAGTATATGTTTGTTCCATTTCTGCTTTCTTTTTCTGAGATGGATTCCTGAATCAATGTTTCAACGGATGTAGAATGGCTTGTGTGAAAATATACTTGTGTTCCAACCCTGATGGTATGTGCAGGTTTTCTTTTTGGTTTTATTACAATGTCTAGTAATTAGAGTCATTAAGTAGAAAATGCTGTTAAAATTTGAAGAATGGATTGCACACTATAGTGTGCTACAGATTTTTGCTGTATGTTACCAAAAAGAATGGATTTTTATGTTGCAAATAATACTCTATATTATTTATGTTTGGTCTGTGGACATACATGATCAGGACTCTTTTATTTATTGACTGTGTGTTTCAGACTCTGTAACAGAAAGGAAGGTGCTGAGAGAGCATGTGTTCCCTAAAATAAGGGACCACTGCAGACGTATGCATGGAGTAGACTTCAGGGCAAGGAATTTTTATGCACTTTTTAATTTTCTTTTTAATTTTATACTGACTTTCTTGTGTGTTGTTTTAATTCTTAACAAGGACAAGTACTGGTGTCATTGGACATGAGAGGAGTAACTGTGTATGTGTAAAAGCTGATTGCATTTTTCCCTGGAAGCTTTTTGTTTTTTAACGAGAACAGAGTCCAATTCTGTCCGATCATTCATGCTTTTTAATTATTAAAGTCAAAACAGATTCTGGGTGATGCTACATTTATCTTGTTTAAGCACCATATGTTGCTAAATGCAACAAAAAAAAAGAGAAACAAAGGAAGGATCATATGATAAGTTGCCATGATTATAGAAGATTAAACTTAGGATTCACTTAAAGTCAGGCTGCGCAATACTGATGGTCTCCTTTGTGCAGGTTATTGACCCTTATGAAGAGCCAAACCCAGATAAGTGGCCAACACAGCAGGTGCGATTGCAATTAATCGAGGAGTGTCGGCAGAATTCGCTGGGCCCTTTCTTTGTGGTAATGTGTTCTTATTTGTCATTTCCACTGGAATATTTAGATGTTGCAGCATTGTATTTTAAGAAAAGAACACAACACTAAAGCAATTACTTAGCCATTAAATTTCCTTTATTCATCAATCTAGTCAAGAGCTAGAAAATATACTATCTGGATGATGTAAGATGGTCTACCATTGCCAGCTGAAAGGTAGTTATTAACAGACATTTTTAGAATACAAATGTGTGAAACTAGCAGATAGTTAACAGATGTAATGTGTACACTGATGTGCACAAACTTGTGTTTATTCATTCATTCATCTTGAGTATAACCTCTTTTTGTGACAAAGTATGTGATTGCTTTCTATTTAAGTTAAAGTTGAACTTGTTGGAAGAATATGCAAAAAAATTTATGAATAATCGGGGATAATTGGTGATTTCCAATGTCAGCATGTCGTTTGCAAGAATTTGTCCCCTTTTGATAACAGTCCTAATCTAAGTATTTAAAACACATTTAGAATATGAGTGATTAGTGTTCCAGTCACAATGAACATGTAGGGTTTATGTGGTATACCGGAAAAGTATGTGGACACCTGAGCATCATATCCATATGAGCCCATTCTAAAACCATGGGCATTAGCACAGAGTTGGTCCCCCTTTGCTGTTATACAGTAACAGCTTCCACTCTTTCCACTAGATTTTGGAATGTGACTGTGGGGATTTGTGTTCATTCAGCCACAAGAGCATTAGTGAAGTTGGGAATTGATGTCAAATGAGAAGGCCTGCTGCACAGTCTGGGTTTCAGTTCATCCCAAAAGTGTTCAGTAGGGTTGAGATCTGGGCTCTGTGCAGACCACTCAAGTTCTTCCACAACAACCTTGGTAACCCATGTCTGAACAGGTTTGGGCTCCTTAGTTCCAGTGAAGGAAGACTTTAATACAGCAGTATACAAAGACATTCTATACAATTGTATGCTTCCACCTTTGTGTCAACAGTTTGGGGAAGGCACAAATATGGGTGCCTGCATAATTTTGGTCATATAGGGTACCCCTTTTTAATACAAAAATATCATGGAAGATGCAGTAATTCATGCACAACACCATTGCAAGTATAGCCTACTCTTATAAATCTGTAATTCAGTAGGTTGGTAAATGTAGAACTGGACAATCTTAATTAGGACTATGTCCTTTCAGTTCTCAGAAAGCTATGATTGGCAAATTCATTTTAAATTCAAAATTCAATTTATTTTAGCTATTTTTCATTCCAACATTTTGGATGTTTAATCTAACACTCAAGAGTGGTATTACACAAACCTAATACAGTTTCACTTACTAATCAATTACGCTGCCTATGATTTTCAGGGCCTGGTAGGGGCGCAGTATGGAGCTGCGTGTTTACCGGAGCGGGTGGAGCTTTCTGAGTTCCTCACAGTGCTGCAGGTTTGCCAGGGGATGGGATTCAGCTCTGAAGTCCTAGAGAAATGTTACAGAAGGGATGAGAACACCATACCCCCGTCATTCTGCCTGCTCAGTCAACATGAGCATTATAAATATAATTCCCAGGTAAAAACCTTAATGAGCATTGTGAATGGAAGAGAGGTGAAATAGTTCTTAAATTAATTAATGACCCAAATTTCTTAATTTCTTGCCTTTTTATGTCTCTTATCTAGAAAATTGACAAGAATGGTTGGGATGATGCACTTGCAAAAGGGAGGAAGACTTTAAATGATGTTATCACCCAGTGTGTTCTAGAGGGCAGTATTGACCAAGCAAATGCTCAGAAATATTTTAGGTCAAGTAAGTATGTTTCCATAGCATTATGTGTTTTCCTAGGTGGTATTTTGTATTTTGGAATTCAAAGACAGTTGAATTTGCTTATCATATTTTCAGGGCTTGAGAACGATCTCCGCTTTGCACTGGATGGCCGGTCTGTTACTGATATCAAAAGGTGTCTTTGTTATGTTTACAAAAGTGGGAAAAAGCCTCGCCAGAGGAAGAATGGAAATGGACCGCATTCAGAGCACCAAGCTCAATTGTTCAGACTGTCACAGCTATGTGATAATTTCCTACCAAACCTGGTTAGAACCCACCAGGCCCTGATATACACCAGCACTAACAGCAACAGTGAGTGTGATGATAAAAAGAGCTATGCCGAAGAGCTGAGCCAGCAGCTTTATTCAGATCTTACAGGTCTTATAGACCAATCTATTGTGAAAGAGAGAGATCAAATCCATGATTCATTCTCCAGGCAGAGAAACCTGTGTCACATCCATTCAACACTATACAGAATTGAGCGTGCAGAAGTCAACCACATAAGAGCTTACTTGGAGCAAGACACAAAATATCCATTTATTCTAATTGGTGGGCCATGTACAGGCAAAACCGTCCTTTTGGCCCACTGTGCAAGTCAGGTATTTTTTTTTTTCAGTTATATGGGTTTTAATTATGTAGATTTTGCTCATGTAAGGTGTGCATACATACAGTATACAGTATAACTAATAGTATAACTTTTTCTTTCAGATTCAAACATGGATGAAGGACCATAAACCTGTCGTTATTACACACTTTGTAGATTTTAATAGCTCTTTGAAACAAATTCTCAGTGGCATATGCCAGCAAATTGCTTTATGCCACAGACAGCAGTACAACACCTGTCTCAAAGATATCTCTCAATTGAAAGAAACGTTCAACAACCTCCTAACCAAAAATTCACTGTCTCCAAATCAACTGATCCTCATTATAGATGGGCTTGATCAAATGCCTGATACACAGAGACCACTGGACTTAACCTGGCTTCCCAAGAAATTACCTTCTAATGTTAAGCTCGTAATCTCGTCTACACCAACAAAGTCTGGGTTTCTATCTGCCATAAAGGCATATTACCCAGAATCCTCACCATTTATTGACCTACAACCAGTAAATAGCAAGAGCTGCAGCCAGATGCTGACAACTCTTCTTTTGGCATGTAACAGAAAGATAACATCCGGCCAACAGATGTATGTAAATCAAGCTTTTAAAAAATGTGATCTCCCATTGTATGTGGATCTTCTCTACAGACAGGTGTGTTACTGGGGTTCAGATTTAGAGATCACATCTGACACATTGGTCCCAGGGGTTCACGCAAATATTGATCGGTTTTTAGACCGCCTCGAGGAAAAGCATGGAAAAGTAATAGTCGCCAGAGGTCTAGAATATCTCACCTTGTCCAAATTTGGTTTGACAGAGGCCGAACTGACTGATATTCTGTCTTGTGATGATGAGGTTCTACTACCATTCCTCCCAGCAGAGGACTATGCACCATATAAGTTAAGAGTCCCAGAAGTTGTGGTAGAGAGGTTACTGTTAGACCTGAGGGGGTTTCTGAAATCACAAAACATATTAGGCACACAAACGCTGTTCTGGGTCAGCAGACACTTTATCTTAGTCATCCATAAGAGGTACCTGGGCTTAGACAATCAACAGAAAATGCACTCTTTGATAGCAAACTATTTTAGCGGCCGGTGGGCATGCGGCACAGCTAAGCCATTGCTCATCGCTGCAAGTCCTAGCCAAAGTGCCATGCCAATGAAGATTTATGCTGACAGGCAGGTTCCTGGCCAACCTTGGACATTTCAGCCCTTTATGTCTATTGTGACTACATCTGGTTCATCTGAATGTGCACATCCCAATCTAAGGAAGTTGCAGGAACTGCCTTTCCACTTACTGGAGAGTGGAAATATTGAGGAGCTTGTTAGAGTGATGATGTCACATGAGTTCCTTAATGCAATGTTCTGTGAAATGTTAGTAGATGAGCTGGTATTCTGGTTAGAGAAGACATGTCAAATTGTGTTTTCCAGGGAACTCAGACTCCTAATTTCGATACTTAAAAGTTCAACCTGTTTGCTAAACAACTGTTATGCTGACTTGACTTTGGTAATGCAGGCCAAACTCTTCCCCTTCTTCAAGGTTCTTCCTGAATTAAAGGCATCTATCATCCAGGCAGAGCATTATGGTACAATGGGTAGTCTTGGGGTGAATATGGTATTATGTCCCATACCCTCTGTGCCTGCCATGCATTGGGTACTGCCAGCAGTGGAGGTATCTCCAATTACAAGAGCAGCTGTGTCTCAGTCTGGCCATGTAGTAGTAATTCAGAACAACGGTTCTGCTTGGGTCTGGAATGGAAGTGATTCAGAAGGCCACAAAATCCCCCAGTCCTCTGAACTACAGTTTACAGATGTCAAATGTTCTGCAAATGTATTTATTCTCTCCACGGAGAGTGGCAACCTCCTATCATTGGACATTAATGCTCCGTCGTACCTCCAACAACTTCAAATCCGATGCACAGAGCAACCAACAAAGGGCATTGATGGTGTATTGATGTCCAGTGGCAAGACATTTGTATTCTCAAAGGAAAGCAATTCTGTCAGTGTTTTTGCTGAGGGAACAAAAGTTACTCCAGTCCACTGCTCCAATGGTATAACATGCATGTCTTCTTGTGATGGTCACATGATTTATTGTGGACAGAACGAGGGTACCGTCAGTATATTTGACTCCCATAGTGGTAATCTTTTGGCCTGCTTTGTTTGTTCATTAGGCACAGCTTTGTGTGATCTCATCCTTCACAAGAATGAAGTGACAATAACATGTATTGACTGCACAGGAAGTGTGTTTGTATGGGACCTCAAGAACATTAACAAGCCTGTATTTATTACAAGGAGGCTGAGCTGCAATAAGAAAGAGGTGTTAAATATAGACCACATAGAAGGCAACCTTCTCATCTGTAAAAGACAACAGATTCAAATAATTCAAGGGCATTTGTTAGCTGTCGAAGAGCAATTTAATGCACCTAGGGGTAAAAGATTTGTGCAAGCAATTCTGGATCAAGATGCACACTTCATCATTGCTTTGATGGAGAACTGCCCATTTCTTTTGGTCTGGAATTGGGTCTCAGGTCAGTGTCTATTAAACCTTGACATTAGAAGTAGCCAAGCTTTCAAACTTATAAAGTTCAGGGATACTTACCTCACAGCGGTGACAAGCACAGGTATTGTCAGTTGGGACATGGATGTTATTTCAGTAGCAGCCTCCACTCCAAAATCTGGCAGGAAAGTGTTGAAAGTCATTGTGGAACCAGATCAGGAGCACTTTTACACTACAGATGGGTCTGAGCTGGTGTGGAAGTGGAGAGTGTTGGTTGGGAAGGTGGAGGGCCACATGCTTCACCATGGTCCTGTAGAGAGCTTGACTCTTTCAGCAGATAGTGTTTACATGGTCATCATTGCCTCTGGTGATATCTATGTTTGGAACACCAGTACACATGAGAACATTCACCGAATCCATGGCAGCCAAGCATCTCGCATACTGGTAACTCCAAAAGGTAATTTTGCAGTGTCACTATCAGAAACAGGCCCATCAAAGGTCTGGAAGTTGTGCAATGGACATGTGGTTTGTACCATTCACCATCACCTCAGAGATGCTGTCATTACCCCAGAAAGTACTTTCCTTCTGGGCATTAATAAGGGGGATCTCCTTGCTGTCAGTCTCTGGTCTGGTTATGTGAGCAAACGATTCTCCTGTTCTGACTGGCCAAATGTTGCAGCTTTCAACACTCTGTCAGACTATCCAGACTATGTGATTGTGATTACCAATTCAGGAGCGTTGTACTCATGGAGACTAACAGAAGATACCATCTGCCACCAATTCCAGTTTTCAGAGGGTTTTGAGTATCCACTAGAGTTCTTTAAGCTCTCATCAGACGGATGTTATGGCATAATTTCTGTAGTTGGATCCAAGATAAATGTCTTGGACGTTTGCCAAGGTAAACTGTGCTCTTTGAATGCTGAGGGACCAGTCTGCCAACCATTTGTGGACATTTTGGGTAAATATGCAGTATATATCTGCAGCCCATCAGTGAGGTGTCAAAATTACACTTGCGACCTCCATAACAAGCAGATCTTGGTCATCGTACGAGTAACGGATGGAAAGAAGGTGGGCAAGTTCTACCTATGTAAGAATGCTACTGCTCTAACACTCTCTGAGAAGTTGTTTGTGTATATTGGATTTGAGGATGGTGCTGTTGGAGTGTACGCTATTAATGACGCAGAAGTAGGTTACACCAATGCCAATGCTAAATGCCAGAGCACTGAACTCATGTGTCCATTTGATGAAACTGTAGTTTGGTTGCCATTGGCAAACCCTAATATTACTTGGGCTGAATTACTGTAAATGTGTTTAACATTGCTATTTTATTAACTATGTTAGAACTATGAGAAAGACATTTGCCTGTATTTCATGTAGTAACATGTCGTCCTTTGGAATAAATGTATGTACAACATTTCTGATTGAATTCACCTTGTAATGTGGCTACTACAAACAACAGCCAAATGCGAATGTGGGTATCTTTATTATCTATAGATTGTTCAAATTATTTACCTGAAGATTTATTTTATGCAGAACAGTGTAAAATGTGTAGATGGAGATGATATAAACATCATGACTGAATAATGAACAGTACTAGACTAATTGTCAACATCTCCTGGGGGCCAACTGTAACATCATTTTGAATAACAATACATGATAGATAGATAGATAGATAGATAGATAGATAGATAGATAGATAGATAGATTACTTTATTGATCCCAGAGGGAAATTGTTTCGTCACAGCAGCAGACAATTGCAGACATTAAATATGACACACTTATCTATAAGTCAATAAGTAATGTGCCATGTGGAACAAAGTGTCAAGTGAAATAAAGTGGATGGGTAATAAAGTGACAGTGAATTAATAAATATAATAAAACCAGAACAGTAAAGATAAGTGTATGCAATCTGAAGCAGGCAGATAATGTGCAAAATATTAATGTAAACATAGTATAAATGTAGACAATCTGTGTGTTGGTTGTTCTTAAGTAAATTTTATGTAGGCGTGACTGTGTACCTACAATCATAGACAACACCTGTTGGATGAGTTATAAAGACTGATGGCAGAAGGTATGAAGGACCACTCTTTGGTGCAGCATGGCAGGATCAGTCTGAAGGTGTGCCACTGACTGGTTAGACAGTCATGGAGAAGGGGAGAAGTATTGTCCAGGATAAGCAGCAGCTAACTTAGCGTCCTCTTTTGAATAATCAGACTCTAAGTTGGTCCCAGTAAACTGTCTGGCTTTCCTGATCAGTTTGTGCTGCATACATTAAATTTTATTGATGCTAATTAATTCTGTATCATTAGCGCAAAAATATACATCTAAAGAAAAGCGTCTGCAGTCTATCTATAATACATTGTATTGCATCTGAACACAATATGATATTATAACTACTGGTTTAGGATATGAAGCTAGTGGGTGCGGGTGTTGAGGATGCTCTTCTATCCCTATCCACCTCTCACTACTAATGCTGTGGCGACCCCTGAAGGGAAAAGCCGAAAGAAGAAGAAGAGTTTTAACAGACGTACATTTTTTGAAATCATTGTTCAACTTGGCACAACTTGAAAATATAGTGTAAGTAGCCATGGGATTACCTAAACCAGCAGACAACAAACCAACATGTTGTTAGTATGCTGCTAGTCTTCATTGATTTGTTTATCTTCAGTAACCACTTTTTCCTGGTCAGGCTCACAGCAGATCTGGAGAGTATCCCAGGAACACTGGGCATGAGGCGGTAGTACACCCTGGATGGGACGCCAGTCCATCACAACACCAAGAACATAGACATTTGCACATACACACACACACAATGAACAGCAATTTAGCATAGCCTATCCATCTACTGACATTTTTGGAAGGTGGGAGGAAACCCATGCACACACAAGGAGAACATGCAGCACAGACAGGAGGTCAGGATTGAACTAGGAACCTGTGGATCTGTGAGGCAGCAACACTTCCCACAATCTGCCATGTGGATCAGCTAAATGCAGATAATATATCTAAGTAAAAGGTCTTAGGTGAAAAAAAATCCATGTAATTCGTGAAGTAATCATTGGGTTATGGTTTCGGGCAAAGAGGTCAATGCTTTCACACTTGTAAAAAAAAAATATTGCTTATACTATGATTACACTGTCTTATAGTAACATGTTAGCATGCTAATTAGCTATTCTGCATGTAGTCCATATTGTCAATACACCTACATTTAATTGTGCATAATTTATTGTGTAAATTATATATATCACATATGGACCCGTGTACCATTCCAGTGTACACAATTTAAAAAATATTAAGGCTGAACTGCAACACACGTAGATAATACTCCTAAAATGATGTTGCCATGTTAGTGCTGATTTGTTGAGGCTTTAAAGGAAATTCAGCCTCAAGAAATGTATTTAGCCTTTAAATTAAAGCAGATTCAAATGAAAATTTGCTATCCAATTGAAGGTGTGCACAAATCTTATCCCTAAAAAAACATATTGTTATACATGTAAACATTCTGTATATTATTTAACACCCTAGTGATGACATTTCACATCATTGGCAGTGAATCCTGATGAAACGTTTTTGTTGTAACTAGGTGTTATGTACATAGTTCCATCTGTTCAGGGGAGAGAAAAAACGTCACGCCGTTCTTTCCTGTTTATTTATTCAGTTAGTTATTTAGTTATTTGTTTGTTTAACTTTGTCCCATGATGGACCTTCGTTTAACGGAAATTATACAAACTACAACTCCCACCAGAAAACTACAACTCCCACCAGCGCTAGAGGTCAAACGGAAGTGCAATGTCACTATAAATTAATTTCCGCTTTGGTCAACTTTCCTTTCCTGTCTGCGGCCTTCGGCAAGATGGCGGTGCAAATTTCTAAGAAGAGAAAGGTTAGCGAGATATTTATAAGATTATCCGTCAAAGTTAGGGTTTATACGTAGTAATAATGGTTTTAGATGCTTGAAGTGGTGTTTAATTATAATTGTTTGAGTGAAGATAGTTGTTTTATGTTTATTTTATTACCGGATTGCCTTGGATGCGACTCATTGCGGCTCTGATGTGAAACATGGCAGGAGCTGATGTCTATAACCGGTCACTGAAATCAGTCAGAAAGTGGCGCTTGGTTTCTTCATGTGTGACTTTATTCTTTACTTTTTAACTCTTAAGTTTTGGCTCTTAATTTTTTGAGCTCTGGGCTTTTTAGCCAGCTAGCTAAAGAGCTAATTTTGTACCATATCCCTGCATATCACTGTATTCATATTCCTTTCTATTGTAACATTATTTAAAAACTAAATCGTTGTCTAGAGACTGTTCATATGAATATTTAATTATTAAGGCAGTTTTATGCATAAATCCCATATGATATTTTGGTAATACAGCACACTACATACTGGGTACCTGTTATTCTAATCTCTAATGCACTTGTATAGTTAGCAGGAAGCCATTTTTTATTTTATTAAGCCTGTTCACAATCTCCATTTTAAGGTTGAATAACTGAGGATGGTAAATTTGACTAGTTGCATGTACTGCCTCTGTCAGAACACTTCCCTCCATAGCCTGCTGTGTAGATAAATGTGTTTTCTAGTTATTAATCAAACCTCACTTTCCTGTTTCCTTATGATCCCAGTGTCAGAGCTGTTTTAGTGAACTTCACCAAAGGTTCCCATTTAAAATGTCAAGTCTGACACATTTATTACCATATGTACATGTTATCTGAAAGATCTGTCAATTCAGCCTTGAATCAGTTTGGTTCATGGGGTAATTTCACATGTTTAGGTAACCACTCTCATGTTTGATGATCATCATCTTTTAGATTTAATTGATGCACTTCCTAACGTTTGTGATTTTGTCTTTTAGTTTGTCTCAGACGGTATCTTCAAAGCCGAGCTGAACGAGTTCCTGACCCGAGAGCTTGCTGAGGATGGGTACTCCGGAGTGGAGGTCCGGGTCACTCCAACAAGGACAGAGATCATCATTCTCGCCACCAGGTAATTTTCACTTGAGCTTTATATACTTAAGGTTGTTCGGTAGAATTGTAATAGTAGCAGAAAGATTTCTTATCTTGATAAGGAAATACATTGGGGAAACTAGCCATGCATGTTGGAAAAAAATAATACTAATAAATAACCCATTTGTGCAGGACCCAGAATGTCCTGGGAGAGAAAGGCCGCCGCATTAGGGAACTGACAGCTGTCGTTCAGAAGAGGTTTGGGTTCCCAGAGGGCAGTGTGGAGGTAAGACCAGGTTTCCAGGCTGTCACTATTCTAAAGAAGTCTCCTGTTCCTCGGGTGCACATAGTAAACTGCTGATTTTTGTTTTAGCTCTATGCTGAGAAGGTTGCCACCAGGGGTTTGTGTGCCATCGCTCAGGCTGAATCTCTGCGCTACAAGCTGCTCGGAGGTCTGGCTGTCCGCAGGTAAGTCATTATATACGCTAATATTTAAAGCACCGTAGACACTCTGGGTGGACAGATTACTATAATCAATTGTCTGGGATATGACTTTTTTTATTATTATTATTATTTGTAGTTACCTGGTGGGACATGACAATGCACCCTACTTCCCACTGACATTCATCAAAAAAAAAGTTTTCATTGGGTGTTCATGTTTAAAGCTTGATGCAGTGCACCTTGATGCTGGGATTATAGCTTCGAATTCCACTGCCTGTTGCACTACGCACATTAGTCGAGGCATGATTTGGGATAACTGGGATGACAGATGACCTGTAGGTAGAAACACTGATGAAACCAAGTAAAACAAGGATCGAAACCATCGTATAGTTCTCCTGTGCACTACACGCAGTCATCTTGCGGGTAAACATCCCAAGGGAAAATACTATAGCTGAATTTTAATATTTTAGCTTGCAGTGTAAGAACTGAACACCACAGCTCATAGCTGAAACTGTAACCAGCGCTTGGCGAGGTTGCAAACGCATTGTGCTACATTAGAAACTTCATCAGTAGAGCATAAGGCAATGCATACACAGTTGTCCTCTCCCTGGGAATGCATTTGTTCATGTCCCCTCGTCTGTTTTAGTGCAATTAACTAGCTTAACTTACTGTATGTAAGCTACCGCTTTTTAGTCAGTTAGTCATCAGTTAGTTTTCCAGGCAGCCAAAACAGGACTGGGCAGCACAGCAGAGATTTTATATGCCCAGTGCACTAACTTATTAATTGTTCACTTTGCCATCCCTGCGCATTAGTTTTTAGCACCCACGCATTTTCTAGTTCAGTCTACAGTGTGGTGTGCAGAAGCAGTTTAGTATCCTGTGCATGGCATGTTAAAACTTTACTCACATTCCCTTTACTACCCTGAAATTTCGCCCAATCTATGTAGCTCTCAAATATTGTGCAAGTTTGTTTAGCATCCTCAAAATCCACGTTTGCTCATTTTTGCATGTTAAGCCACCATACACTCCCATCAGCCCTTCAGGCACCTTTACCACACAACAAGAACACTCAAATTTCTAGAAAATTTTTGCTGCTACTTATTCTTCGGTGATGATACGATGACGAGTCGGAACGGGACGCTGGCTGACTCTCTGGATTCTGGGTTAGTGGTCACGTTCTGTGTCCCTGACTTCAGTTCCTCAGAGTGCTGCGTCCCTTTCAGTTGAAGACATCGAGGCATTTGTCTGAGAAGAATTTTTTTTTAAATCAGCATTGTTGTGATTGAGTGGCTTGGAACATACTTGATCTGAAGCGGCACGGCTGACCGATTTATTATCTCCCTCAGGGCCTGCTATGGTGTTCTCCGCTTCATCATGGAGAGTGGCGCCAAGGGCTGCGAGGTGGTCGTGTCCGGCAAGCTCAGGGGTCAGAGGGCCAAGTCCATGAAGTTCGTGGACGGTCTGATGATCCACAGCGGAGACCCCGTCAACTATTACGTGGACACCGCTGTCCGCCATGTCCTGCTCCGCCAAGGTGAGTGAGGGATGAGGAAATGCTTAATAACAGGTGGTTAAAAAACCAAAAGCATTCGTGTTGATTCTCACATGTTCTCATTCACTGTTTAAGGTAATGCAGTTGTATAGCCAAATGTGACATTGATGTCCGACACGAAAGGACTAGTTTTGAGGGGGGAAAAAAGTTTGCACATTTTCCTCTTGCCTCAAATGCAGTTGCTCAGCCATGACAGCTTTAGCTTTGCACTGGAGCTACTAGGCTAGTAAGTAATTGAAGGTTTTAACCAGCAGCGTAACATTGTGCAGTCTGCATGCTTAAATCTCACCTGTTAAATTAAGCAATTACAAATAGACTTCTACTTCCGAACAGTATGAGAGGTGCACTCATCTTTGAAAACAGGCAAAAAGGCCCTTGGTTTAAACCAGTAGTAGCAGCCATCATATATTTTGGTGTCATACTGACAAACATCAGGTTCAGGAAGGAGATGTATGTTTGTTCTCCTTTTTTATGACTCTAGAAATTGTGTAGTCAAACAACAAGGTGTGAGTGAGGTGCTAAACTGGTCACTGCAAGCTTTACAAACTTGTGTTTGCATTAGAATTGTATCAACAGTACAAAACTAAAGATATGAAACTTATCTTGGCTGATTATCTGCATTTTAGGTATGAGAAATTTATAAATTAATCCTTTATTCCAGTTATTTCTTTAATATGCAACATGTGCAAGTGTATATCCATTCATAGTAGTGTGCGGTGATGCATACGTGTCCCTAAATATCTCTCAATTAGTAGATTTTAGGATGGATTATTAACATGGAATGAGATTGAAATTGCGATTCCCCTTCAGTGATGATACGATGACGAGTCGGAACGGGACGCTGACTGACTCTCTGGATTCTGGGTTAGTGGTCACGTTCTGTGTCCCTGACTTCAGTTCCTCAGAGTGCTGCGTCCCTTTCGGTTGAAGACATCGAGGCATTTGTCTGAGAAGGGAGTTTACAAGTATTGATACAAAAGCGCAAATGTACTGTTGTTTAATCAGAAGCGCAATCAGACAAAAAAAATTGCCTTTCAGACAGCATCTCCCTGGCCAGGTTTTGTTTTTGTTGAGAAAATCCACATGCAGAAGAAAAGTTGGTGTGTGATTTGGCTCTGCTTAAGATGTGTCTGTGTCTCTGTGTCCAGGTGTGCTCGGTATCAAGGTTAAGATCATGCTTCCCTGGGACCCCAGTGGTAAGATCGGCCCCAAGAAGCCTCTGCCTGACCATGTCAGCATCGTGGAGCCCAAAGAGGAGATCCTCCCCACCACCCCTGTGTCTGAACAGAAGGGGGCCAAGCCTGAAGTCCCAGTCATGCCCCAGGGAACTCCTGTACCCACAGCATAAAGGGTAAGGGGGTCAGAGTGGGTCCAGAATTTAGTCATGATATTCAAAAACATAAAGCAACACCTAGTTTGTGAAGGTGAGCATTAATGCTGCAGTTGAAATAGCAGGAAACAGTCTGACTTGCTTTTAGTGTATTCAGTACATAACTAATAACCTGGTTGCTAATTGCCAGTTAACGTTGTGCGTAAACCTGACAAATATGGCATCTAGCTATATATCCTTGTTGCAGATAGTTCTGTACTTTTTATTACATTTGTAAACTGACTTCATTAGTCGGTGTTGAAACTAACATGCAGTGAAAATAACAAGTGCACTGAAAAAATATTAAGATGTATTTCTACAACATGCATTTGGTAGTTTGGGAGATTTTAATTGGCTGAAGTTTAAAAGGAGCACTATCTGGTCAGGAACTCTGATGGAGTTTATTGTGTAGTTTATTAATGGAGCTCAAGCAGCTTCATATAAGCTCTCGCCCCCTTCAGTGATGATACGATGACGAGTCGGAATGGGATTGTGCTTCACTCAAAGGTGTCTGTGCCCAGAGTCACGTTCTGTGCCTCTGAGCTCGGACCCTTTGAGCAGAGGGTCCCTTTCACTTGAAGACATTGAGGCATTTGTCTGAGAAGGGCTATGCAGTGATAATGTCCAATACTGGATAAAAGACTAAAGCTGACAGAACCTGTTTAAATTTTTTTTTCTCTTTCTCTTTTAGGTATTCACCATTGGATGATGAGATTTTCTGTACAAAAATAAAAGGATAAATTCATTAATGGCCTTTGTCTCCTTTATTTGTCTTCATTCATTTACATGGTGATATAATGCTGAACCTCATGATGACTAAGCCAAGTCATTTAATTTGTGGCAAAATTGTTTTCTTCAAAATGTTTTTGATGGTTCCTTTGAATTTAATGGTTATTTTTACTTCTATCATGGGTGTAAAATCATCTGATCAGCTCACTGCTATGTATGCAGTCAGGTGAGTTTGCTGTACTTAATCATGAGCAAGTTTTTTTCTTTAAAATCACACAAGTGCAACACCATGTGGCTAAGCTCCTGACCTGCAGATTCAGTATTCACCACTCTGAGATTTACACTGATGCAATGTTCACCAACACTGTTTCTTGTGATTTATATAATTTACTAGTCTATTTGATCAGCCCTGTATGCTTAGAATTAGAATGTTGGTGCATTATTGTGCGCATTTAAAAAATGCATGATGGCTGTGGCGGGGAGGTCAGTGGATTGTTTTTTACAGCTAGTGATCCCTTGCTGAGAAGTTTGAGAACAACTAATTTAAATTAGGTTCCTAATTGGGGGTTTCTAAGACTGAGCAAAATATAAATGTCACATTAAACTAGCGCATATAGTGTGTGTGTGTGTGTGTGTGTGTATACATACACACACACTCATGAACAAAATCTTAAGACCAGGGAAAATATTACAAGTACTCACACTTTGCACTGGTGGATTGTATCCAGGTTGTAAGTACTTCTTCAAAATGCCAAAATAAGAGACAAAAAATAGAGAGTAGGCAATTTATTGAAAACTGCATTAGAACTCATACAGGCTGTTCATCAGCTGATCAAAGTTTAAGACCATAGCCTTTAAAGGTTAAAATCTGTGCAAAAATATGGCTTT
>CM074950.1:20240119-20252307 GCA_037577455.1 Pangasius macronema
TTCCTTCAATGGGAAAATGGAGCTTCAGGTTGTGCAGGGCGTCAAACGGCGGCTGGCCATGTGGACATGTTGCAGCACAACACCCGCCTGACGAAGGACAATAACGTTGCACTTTTGGACCATCGTGTTATCCTGATCTAAACAATTGCAAGCATGCCGAAACGAGTGTTTGAAGTTATCACCAAGAACGGTGGGGCTACTCACTAATGAGTCCTTTTTTGACCCTTTTAGCTCTTTTGTTGGTATTTTTGGGCTATGGTCTTAATCAGCTGATGAACAGCCTGTTTGAGTTTAAATGCAGTTTTCAATAAATTGCCAATCTCTGTTTTTTGTCTCTTNATCAGCTGATGAACAGCCTGTTTGAGTTTAAATGCAGTTTTCAATAAATTGCCAAACTCTGTTTTTTGTCTCTTGCTACTTTTTCTTCTTTTGACATTCTGAAGCAGTTCTTACATCCTGGTTATGATCCACCAGCGAGAAATGCGAATACTTGGAATGTTTCCCCCGGTTTTAAGATTTTTTTTCAGGAGCGTATATATAAAAAATGTGTGCGTGTATACATATATATACACTACTAGTGATTTTAAAAAAAGATGTTATATCTGAATAGTAACATACTTTACATAAATTTATTTATTACAAGTTTCATTTAATGTTAGTATTTAAAGTCTCAGGAGGTATTTAGGCAAATATCAAGTTGTGTGTAAAATGTAATCTTGAAATTTGACAGACACGCCCCTTTTTAGTGTCACCCAAGCCACGCCCACACAGAGCACATATCTGCTGCTGGAATCTAGCAGGTGAAACAGAGCAGCTCGGATCTTTCAAACATGAGCCTTCCTGACATCAAATCAGCACGGAAACTGGCAGCCGAGCCTTTTCAGCAGGTAAGGAGTCTAGCAGGCTGTGTCGAGGGACGCGAATAGCGTGACTTTTTTGGAAATAAAGTTTACTTTCTCTGTGGCTAGACCTAAACTCTTCAGTGTAATGTCTTCGGTGGTAACACGGGCACTCTTCTGCATGTGCGAGGTGATGCATTAGAAGTATAAACCAGTGTTCTGTACCGTGTTTACACATGATCACGAGTGAGGAGATGGAGTGGAGTTTACCTGCTGTACAGGTGTACAGTACTGCGGTTATGTGCTGCTCATAAACCTCATCCTGGCGCCTCGGAAATAATCAGCCAAATCAACCACGCTTGTAGTCTGAAAACTAACCGTTTGTCTAAGTGCAACAACACAGTCACATGCTGGTTTAGCTTAAAAAATAATTATATTAACAACAACAACAATAATAATGGTGGTGATGAAGAATAGCACTTAATAATAATAATGATGATAATAATTATGATGATGATGATGATAAGAAGAAGAAGAAAAAGAAGAAGTACTGATCGCTAAAGATAGTGATAAGTAAGGGTTAATAATGTGATTAATACCGATAAAAACCAAAGTCCTTTTTTCCCCCTCAGAACAGTCAGCTTGGTGTTATTTCAAAAAGTCAAATGGTACATTCAGATTGTTGTGATGTTTACCATGTTTTCAAGAAAATCTCACTCTGTTAGAATTCAGGGAAGCTGGACGTTTTGGACCTGCTAAAGGAATATTGCTCTGTCTTCCAAATCTTTGTAACTTGTAATATCATACTGCATTTTGTATACATTAAATAAGGTCCTCAGAAATAAAATACTTGTTGCCTCCACCAACAGTTGATAGGTTGTGCACCTGGACGATGTAACTTATTACAAAACTGGATTATCACTTGTTGACCGGACTCTGAGGTTGTCTTTTGTCCAAACAGAACATAACACTGATTCTCATACAGTCAAGAATGAAGACTGTAGGATGCATAGGGTCAAATCCGTGTGTAATCTGGTCAACGAGCATGCTGAATTTCAATCTCAGAGACAATGTGGTTTTTTTGAGCCACCAAAAAGGCACCAAGAACTCAGACTGAATTGCACACTGTCAGTGGAAGAGTGGGCTACAATCGACAGGCATTCCTACCTCACAGGACTGGTGCTGTTACTAAGACACGTAATGAAGTATTAGGAAAGAAATGATACATGCAGCTATTTTGGTGATCCTCCATCAGGCTCATTGATGTAGTCCTACAGATTCGGTCCTATGCAGCCTACATCTGTCAACAAATGAGCAGACCAATTAACACTGTACGACACAGCACTACTATTGATGGATGTGACTGGTTTTTGTCTGCAGAGCTTATAATCAGACATCATACAGGATTTTTTGTAGAGCCCTCATGATATTTACAGCTTTGTAAACAAAAGATTTCTGATAGTTTACAGTTTAAGACGTGACCCAACAAAACTTGAGTCATTTCTTTCAAATGTATCAGCATTTTGCTCAGACGTTTTGATACATTTCTGTCAGACGTTTTGATACGTTTCTTTCAAATGTGTCAAAACGTCTGAGAGAAATGTTGATATTCCTCATTGTTCAGTCTTGCTTTAGCTGTAAAATACTTAACAGCTATTGATTAGATAGCTGAATCTTAGACAGTTATTATGTAGCTTTTGCTTGCTGTCCAGTTTTCTCAGTTGGCCAGTAAAAGTGGCCACGATTGTAGCCACTGGGATTTACAGTTTTATGATCTATTTAACAGTCATTTTTGCAGTTATTGATACAGTTATTTATGTTCTCACTGCATTCTGAACATCTAAGTGTTTACACATTCCAGCTATTTGAATTGCTGTTTAATACACTTGGTTGACACAGCAAAAAGGGAATGTAATTCATACACAACAAAAATTGAGAATGTAAATAATACTTGGCAAATTTAAATGTGGAAAATAATTTCAACCCCAGTATTTCTACTCACAAGATTAACTTAATTTGTCAAAGCGCCATCCATGCATTTACTTTGGCAGAAAATAAATTTGATACAAAGCGACTTAAAAATGATTCAGAATCCAATCCAAGAACAGGGCTGAAGGATTGAGTGTAAGTTTAAATCACAGGAAAGCCTAAGAGACACTGTTGGACTCTTGAGCAATGGTTGTGGGTCTTGCAAAAAAATTCCAACAGTATCTCTTAGGCTTTCCTGGGATTTAAACATAGTCACTAAGACAGAACCTTAATATTAAGCTATCTCTTTCCTCAGCCACCTTTTGGCGAGACTAAGTACTCTAGGCAACCCTTTAAATCCATGTTTTCTCTGTCCTCTGCAGTGCTCCGTCGTGCAGCTGAATGTCGGCGGTCAGGTATACACCACCACCCTGGTGACCCTGCGCAAATTCCCCAACTCGAAGCTGGCTGAAATGTTTGGTGTGCCTCCCAGACTTGTAAAGGATGCAGAGGGTCGCTTTTTTATAGACCGTGATGGGACACACTTTAGGGCAATTCTTGAGTACCTCCGTTCAGAGGAGATTCCTACTAAGAATTTGCTGGAGGTTCACAAGGAGGCAAAGTATTATGATATAAAATCCCTGGTCAAACTCCTGGAGGAGTCACCACAGTTTTTCGGTGAGAAGGTAGGAAGGCAGCAGTTTTTGTCCCATGTGCTCAACTACCACGAGAATCTGGAAGTCCTCATCAGGGTGGGCAGAGCAGAAGCCATGGCTTCGCGATATTCCACAATAATCATGTGTGTCCTAAAGACAGAGGATGACCTGGTGAGGTACAATGACGCTATAGTCAGCCTTGATACAAGAAAGGAATCTATTGTGAGTTTTGGCCCATGGAATGCTCAAGCTTCAGTGGAGGATCTTCTCGATTGCATAAAAATGGACATAGAGGCAAAAGGATATAAAGTGAGCATTAAGCCACACAGCACAGATAAAGGCTTTCTGTTTAAGAGCCATGATTACTTTTATAAGCTGACTTTTACTTGGTGGTGACTAGTAAATGTGGTTCTGCCCTTGTAAGTATGACTGGAATGTATTTAAATAGTGGTGCACAGAGGTCATGAATCTTTTTAAAAATCCACCTGCCAAACACTTCAGATAAGAACATCATGTTATCTATTAGTCTACAAGACCCACCTATACTGCAGACATGTGTCATATAGGGCTTATTCAGGATCTTTGTTGGCAGCTGCAGCCACCCTTGTTTAATATTTACTCTAGTTTGTGCCAGCCCATTACATCATGTGACCTTAATGTGCTCACAAAAATGTTCTTTTGCAGAGTTTCCAAGAATCCGATATAGCACGGACAGATCATTTCTCCCATACTGTAGCAATGTCAAAGTGTACAAAATCTTTTATATCTTAGAGATGTCTGTTAAGTAAGGAATAAAACACAGCAGGGTGTGCTGAATTAATGCTGGCATTGTGTGATACAGCCCAACATGATTTTATTATTTTCCTCCAACTGCATGTTGCAAATTGTTTTATTCCATTTATACCACAGCCATTTGCCAAAGATTACACATTTTAATATGTTAAAGAATGACACTGTGTTTTTTAACTATTTATAGTTACAGTTGAGTTCATGCTGTCACATATTGCTTCCAAAAATTTTAAATAAATTTCTCCTCACAGAAAACGTCACCATATCAGTGTTTATGTTCACTATTAAATAAAAACACATTTTAAAATTAGTTTATTATTAGGCCCAGATTATATGGAGCATCTGCCATACAAGTCTCTGTGACTGAGCTGCATAGAATGGATAATTTATTAGAAACATTAATACATAGTGCATTAATATAAACACATCATTTTAAATACTGGAACTAATGTCAGAGCTGCTGTTATAGAAAATTAATCCACACCATCAGTTTCGAGAATTCATCAGCAATGTGGTATTTATAGTGGAAGTGAGTGTGTGTGAATGATCACTTAATGTTCTTATATATTTATAATGATTAGGTTTTTTAATGGGTCTCTGTTTAACCTAAAAATGTATATTTACACCTCATAGAGCTTTATTCAGAAATGATGAGCAGTACAGGTTAATAGTTATTATAGCTCATGTTTTTAAAATTTAATTACTGTGTACTTTATTGTTGATATATTATACTGTATCAGAAATAACTGGTTTCAGATTATCGTTGATTGTATGCTTAGTGCTTTACCATATATTGTTCTGTACTTTTTTCTATATTTCAACCTGTGTATGGGCAATATTTACATTTTAAGCATTTTTCAACCTGGTGTTTATATTGTTTAACACTATATTGGTCACATTAAGTTTTGTAACCACTTACACAGATTGAATAAATCTGATAAACTGGTTATTTTTTTCTTTCGAATCTGAACAAGAACAGAAGTAAGTATAATGTGATGTGTTCAAGTGGCTCATCAGTAACTTGGGCTAATCTTCCATCCATCTATTTTCTGTACCACTTATCATACAGGAGGGTTGCAGGGTAACCTGGGGGGCTTGGGGCACAGGGTGGGGGACATCGTTAATGGGGTCAACCCATCACAGGGCACACAATGCCAATCAGCCTACAACACATTTCAAGTTCAAGTTGAGCTTTATTGTCATTCTGCTACATGTGTGGACATATAGTCGAATGAAATGCCGTGTCTCGCAGGACCACGGTGCTACATACAAGTTAGACATAAATACGAACATAGAGGTATAAGAATTTGGTTGACTATGCAAAATTTACTGTAAAAAACTTTTAAAAAAAATTACATACATACTGTAAATGCGCAAATGAGATACTGTATTTGTACATGAAGTTGTGCAAATGAGATATTTTGAGGGAAGAAACGCATAGTGGAGGATGATTTGTAGTACAAACAAGCAAGTAAACATATATTATAAAGACTGAGTTCTTTGTGTGAGAGAGTGTCTATAAAAAGTGTTCAGTGTACATTCAGAGAAGAAGAGTTTGTTACTACAGGTGGTTTGTATAGCCCACTCACCTGTGTGTAGCACACTCAGAATTGGACTTAAAGGGATTGTCAGTTTTCCATGGGTAGGGGAGGGGGTGAGGTGTACATGGTTTCAGGAGGTAGGGTTGTAGTTGTGGGCTCTCACAGCCTGGGGGAAAAAGCTGTTGAGCAATCTGGCTGAGCAAGCTTTGATACTCTGGTACTTTCTGCCTGATGGCAGGAGCTGGAAGAGATTGTGGAAGGGATGGGTAGGATCCTTCACGATGCTAGTAGCCTTGCTGGAGCAATGTGCAAGGAAAATGTCCAGGATGGAGGGGAGAGGGGCACCGATGATCTTTGCAGCTGTGTTCACTGTCCGCTTTAGGGTCTTGCGGTCAGCAGCACTGCAATTTCCATACCAGACAGTGATGCAGCTGGTCAGCACACTCTCAATGGTGCCCCTGTAGAAAGTGGTGAGGATGGGTGGAGGTAGACTTGCTCTTTTCAGCCGGCAGAGAAAGTGGAGGCACTGTTGGGCCTTCTTGTTTAGTGACGTAATGTTGGTGGTCCAGGTGAGATCCTCTGTAATGTACACTCCCAGGAATTTAGTGTTGCTAACACTCTCCACTGCCGAGCCGTCGATGGTCAGTGGGAGGTGGTCAACAGAGTTTCTCCTGAAGTCCATCACAACCTCCTTTGTCTTACTCATGTTGAGGGACAGGTTGTTGACACCGCACCATTCAGCCAGCTGTGCCACTTCCTCTCTGTAGAGTGTTTCATCATTGTTTCTGATGAGGCCTACCACAGTTGTGTCATCAGCAAACTTGATGATGTGTTTGGAGCTGAACTTGGCAGTGCAGTCATGAGTCAGCAGTGTGAAGAGCAGCGGGCTGAGCACACAGCCCTGTCCGGCACCTGTGCTATGCAAACTGGAATGGGTCCAGCGTGTTTGGGAGACTGGACTTGATGTGGTGCATGACTAACCTCTCAAAGCACTTCATCATGATTGGGGTCAGTGCTATGTGACGGTAGACATTCAGGCAGGACACAGGTGACTTCTTTGGTACTGGAATTATGGTGGTTGATTTGAGACATGTGGGGACGACTGCCTGGCTCAGTGAGGTGTTGAAGATATCTGTTAGGACGTCCGTCAGCTGGGCAGTGCAATCTCTTAGTACACGGCCAGGTATGTTGTCAGGGCCCGCAGCCTTACGTGGGTTGATCCAGAGCACCTGGTTGTTTGGAGATGTGTGTAGTTTTTGTGCACGTGTGTTGTTCTGTATCTCAAATCATGAGTAGAAGTGGTTGAGTGCATCCGGCAGGGATGTGTCATCATCACTGGCCTGTGGCAGGGGCTTGTAGCCAGTAATGGTCTGAATGGCTTGCCACAGGGTCTGGGTGTCTTTACTGTCACTGAAGTTATTGTTGATTTTTTGAGCATACTGATGTTTTGCCTTCTTGATGCCATATTGGCATATTGGACAGATTGGCTCTTGCTGTTTTGAGAGCTGGCTTATCTCCTGATCTGAGTGCCTCATGTCAGATTTTTAGCAGCCCGCGAACCTCGGCTGTCATCCATGGCTTTTGGTTGGCCCGTGTGGTAATGGTCTTGGTGATTGTCCTATGCACTTTTTGATGTAAGCAGTCACTGTTTCGGTGTACTCTTGTAGGTCTGTGTGATTGTTGTAGGTGGCTGCCTCTCTGAACATGTTCCAGTCTGTGTCCTGGAAGCAGTCCTGCAGTGCTGAGGTAGCATCGTCTGGCCATACTGTGATCTGCTTTTGAACCGGTTCGGCAAGTTTGAGACGTGGTCTGTATGCTGGATTTAGCATAACAGAGATGTGGTCTGAGTATCTGAGGTGGGGGCAGGGTGCAGACTTGTATGCGTTTTTCTCTGTAGTATAAACAAACTCTAGTGTGTTGTTTCCCCTTGTTGCAAAGTTCACATGTTGGTAGAACTTCGGCAAAACTGTCTTTAGCTTTGCGTGGTTGAAGTCACCAGCTATAATGAAAAAGCTGTCAGACTTTCTTTCGACTAGGGGAGGAAGCCCCTGAGGCATGGGGAGAGCATGTGGGCTCCACACAGGGCAGGGGTGAGAATCGAACCCTCAACCCCAGGGGTACAAGGCAAGCGATATAATTATAATATTTCTAAAAAGATTTTAAAGACGGAGGTTTACAAGCCATTGATTTTGATTCTATAAATGGGACCCTAAAAATGAAATGGTTGAAATCCTTTGTAAACAACAACAATTTTTGGTCTTATATTTCCAGAGAATTATTTAAGAAATTAGGGGGAATAGAATTTGATGTGATTTCACTGTTCAGTGTCTCCCAATTAAATTATCCCAGTTTCACCAACAGGTCATGTTATACTGAAAGATTTTCTATAATCATAACTTCACACCACACAATACACCATTATGGAATAATAGATATGTTACGGTTAGGAATAAATCACTGTATAAAGAGGACTGGATGGAGAAAGGTATTTGGTCAGTGTCACATTTAATTGATAGAAATGATGGCATTATTTCATATGAAAATGTTTGTGTTAAATATAATTTAATTTGTAATCGTGCCAAATTTGAATCTATTACTAAAGCCATCCCTAACTCGACTGTCTATTTAATTAAGAAAATTCTCTCTTATTCTACCCCCATGACCCCGAATCTCCCACCGCTTTTAATTGAAAGTTTACAAAAACTCAATCTCACATAATTTTTCAAAAGATACCATTTACAGACTTAGAATGAAATATTTAAAATTTCCTTTATCTCCCAAAATTAAAGAAATGCATTTTAAAATTTTAAGTGGGATATATCCATCCAGTGAATACTTATGACTAAGATTTTGATTTGACTCTAATAAATGTATATTTTGTGATGATATTGAAACCACGGAACATCTGTTTTTCATTGTATGTATGCGGATGCTTTATGGTCTGATATTCATGACTGGCTTTACCCAAAGGTGCCTCACCTTAAANAACAAAGATGACTTCCTTGTTAATAATTTACTTCTGCTGGGAAAATATTATATACACAAATCTAAGTACTTGAAAGTAAAACCAACGTTTTGTGCATTTTATTAGGAGTTTATTTCTTATACAAAAGCCCTCAAAGTGATGAAAAAGAAAAATGCTATTAATCTTTTCTTCTTTACAGGAGAATATGATTTACAGGAAAAACCCTAGCCCCCTCCCCCTTTTTTATTTTTTATTATTTTTTTTAAATATATATGTATATATATTTGTATTTCTTTATGCACATGTTCTAATGTAAAAATGTACTGATATTGCCACGTTGTTTGTACATGGCTAATTGCTTAATATAAATAAATAAATAAATAAATAAATAAATAAATAAATAAAAATAAAAAAGCGTCCCCACTTCCGGCCACCTCTGATGACGACATTTTGTTTACTCATTCTAAATGCGCACAATATTTTCTACACTTTTTATGTATTTTTCAAAATGTTATTTTTCAGTGTACTTATTTTATTTAACATTATTATTTTTTAATATATTTTTTACATATTGAAAATGGCCTTTTTCCCTCTTCCGCTTTCTTTGTAAGAATGGTTTATACGAGTTCTGCTCTGTTTTTGCTAATATTGGAATATTCAAGTCAAACTTTTACAGTATTTTGTAACTGGGTATTTTTGTACTTTTTTTGCTTTTTGAAAAGTAAAAAATAGCTATAAGTTTCTTTCTACAATTGAAAAACAAAACAAAACAAAAAAATCTTTACTCTTCCTGTTTATGTTTGTGAGAGAGCGCTGATGTACGGTAATGTAGCCACCGGACGCTAGGTGGAGATGTTGCCATAACAACCGCAAACCGTTACTAACTCTATAACCAACGAAGAAGAAACAGGAGCCTCGGAGTGGCGAAGAAGCGCTGTTAGACTCTAAACACTGATCTGAGATCAGTGACGCAGCTCGCTTTCAGTGTTTATTAACAGGACTTAGTTCACACTCTCTGGTCCCAGATCAGTGTAACCCAGCCTGTTATGGTTCACATGAGTGAGTGTGCTCATGTTCATGTCCATGTGGAAAGTTAGTTTGCCCAGTTAGCCAGCTCGTTTATTATAAAACACAAAATAAGCATATTTTAAAAACAATTGTAGGCATCATAAAGGTTTTTCCTCTCATTTAGTGCAGTGTGTGATCTGAGACCTGTTTATAAAGTGGCTAAGAAAAAGTCAATGTCCACTGGTGTGGTAGGAGGAGGTGAGAAAAAACTTCCATCATCATCATCACCACCAGCAGCAGCAGCAGCAGAGATGAAGAAGAAGAAGAAGAAAAAGAAGAGCAACAACAACAAACGAATGGTGAAGAAATGCAACATCTGTCTTCATCAGTACAAATCACAGGTGGGTTACACTAGATGCCTAAACACAGGTTATGATCACTGACATGCAGCTCAGAAGCTTATTGTTCCTAGACATGCACCAATCCCATGCTGAGGTTTGGTATAGAGATCCATATCTGAAGCTCTGAATCGGATCAGAATTGAGATGTTTTCTTGATGGCATGATATTTAGATACACATATACATGTAGAGAATTGGACAGTGGTGCCCTCGTGTGTTAGACACGCTCCTTGCCGGTCTCCTCCTGTACTCTAACTGATCCAGGAGTCTCAAAGTTCTCCGACATCATGCCTTTGCTTGCAGCTTCGTGTAGCTGGCTGATCAAAATGGAAATACTGATGTTTGCCTACAAAGCCAGGAATGGACCCCACAACCGAAATCCTACTCTTCACCACGCTTCCTTCCCTAAAGACACAAGGAAGACATGCATCAAGACTTTCCAGTTGGTGGAATAAACATTCTGATCAACTGAGTCAAACGAAGCCTGAAAACTCTAATGAAACTTTAACGAACACTAAATACCCCAAAACCACTCTTATTTTTTTTTTTTTTTAGCTTTATGGTATTCCTACACCATGGCCTATTTGTACTCGCGCAAGGATGAGAGAAGAACATCATGTCCCGGCTTGTTCTCTGATCTCCATGTCTCCATGCCTGTAGGATATAATCATACCTAATAATCAGTCCCCTCGCTCTCTACTGAGCTGTACGTGTCCTCACTCCTTCTGTCTGATGCGATGCTGATCCCTGGTCCTGATACACGTCTACTCCTCAGGCTCCTCTCATCCTCCGGACCTGCATGCTTCATCCTTTACAGAAATCCATAGTTTTTGAACATTATTTCTTCTCTCTGGATTTAAAGCTCGCTTGAAGGAAGTCTCGAAGGGAGTGGTGGTACAGAGTGGGGTTTGGTCTCGTATGAGAACACAGCAGATGACATAAGAGACGCTTTTCAGATAAAAACAGAATGAAGGCTGCTGGGTTTCGCTGCAGAAATAAGAAGTGAGTCGACAGTCGAAGTCTCCAGAAGAACTGCGGCTGCTTCTGCAACATGCTCAGTAACACTTACAGCTCATTTCCTTAATAATAAAACTGCACACACTGCACCTATGACACTGAGTATTTATTACTGTTTTCTGCTCTTTATAGTATTTTTTTTTTATGTAGAAACATTTAATTTCATCATTTTTGAAGGCATCTCTTCTCTACAGCATTTCTTTGCATGTGCCTAAGACTTTTGCACAGAGCTGTATATATATAAAAAAATGGATTGGTGCATCATATTTATGGATCTTCTTGAATAGGGTATTGAGTTTAAATCCTTTTTTTAAATTTTGTATCCACCTGAGCATCACCATATTCAACACTCATACAGATGTTTGAACCTCAACTTTCTTATTTCTCCCGTTTTCTGACCAGAACCTGGATAAACACATGCATAGCCGCTCACATCATGAGGCGATCGAGAGACTTAAAGGAGGGTAGGTTTGCTATAACTGCTCAAACACTCATTTTTCTATTATTTTGATTAGCATAAATTGTAAATTGATGTGTTTGTGTAGAAGTGTAGACTTTCAACAATCATTCAGACGTGTCTGATTTGTTCTCGTTCTCTCAGGGTGCAGATGCACAAGTGCTGGGCGTGTGATGTGTCTGTGCCGGGCTTGGAGCAGTTCAGCAAACACATTGAAACTCAAGGGCACATCAGCAAGCTGTTTTCCATGAAGCAGCGCAAACAGAGCGGCTTTACAGTGGATTACAGTAACGACGAGCTGAATGCTCTCTCCGCTCAGAGAGATCAGAACCGCTCCCTGATAAAGTAAGCCTTAATACAGTGTATACCAAAGTGTGTCCAAAGTCCGGCCCCAGGGCCAAATGCAGCCTGTGGACGGATCTTAATCAGCCCATGACTTCTCTCTTAGATTGAATGATAGGCGGATAGGAATCTTCTTCTTCTTCATCACTCTCCACCTATCCCTATCTTCTGCATCCTCAACACTTGCACCCACTAGCTTCATCTCC
>CM074950.1:20254915-20296646 GCA_037577455.1 Pangasius macronema
TAGGCTGATTGGCATTTCCAAATTGTCTGCTTTGTGTGAATGTGTGTGCGATTGTGCCCTGTGAGGGGTTGGCACCCCGTCCAGGGTGTCCCCCACCTTGTGCATCTTGGTATAGGCTCCAGGCTCATCGAGCCTGTGTAGGATGGGAAGTAGATAGATGGAGGTTAACCGGCAGTCTTTACAGTCTCAACTACATCGAGAAATCTCTAATAAGCTCTGTATAAACCTGTGGCCACCTATTAAGCTGTTGAGTTTAGATTTCTTTGCAATATTGATATTGGCTGTTGTGGAAATCAGTCAAGTCCTTTGATGCGTTTACCTCCCTGACTTTCTGTTTCAAAAAGGAAATGCGTCAACATCCGGAATCAAATCATGACATTCATCATGAAGGCCATTTTCATCCTTTTCAAAGCATTCAGTGCCCTGTAAATAGGGGTGGGGTCATCCTGGAAGAAACCACTCCCATCAGGAGATGTGTACTAATAATATAAAGGTGATCAGAGGAACTTTGCATTGATTTGCAGTGACTCTTCTTTCAGGAAAAAGTGAACCCAAACCCAAACAGGGCAGTGGTAGCTCAGTGGTTAAGACGTTGGACTACTGATCGGAAGGTCATGAGTTCAACCCCCATCACCGCCAAGCTGCCACTGCTGGGCCTTGACCCTCAACTGCTCAGTTGTGTAAATGAGATAAATGTAAGTCGCTCTGGATAAGGGTGTCTGCCAAATGCCGTAAATGTAAATTTGGAGGCCAAACCATGCCAGAAAAACAAAACATCCCCACATTATAACAGAGCCACCTTTTTTTCCCCTTTAATTATCTAATGCGTATATAGACAGAGAGCAGTAACGAATTCTCTCCAGCCTCTCTCAGTAAAAGACTTCTGGCTCCTTGCCACATTCCACACTAATGACTTTGAAGCTTCAGTGCCCATGCCACTTTCCTTTAAGAACAGAAACATTGTTTGCTGTCAGTGAAAGCTTTCAAGGCACGAACTCTGGTTACAGTCTGTGGGGATGTTTTCTTCCTGTGGCTACATGGGTTTCCTCCCAAAAACATGTCCTGTAGGTGGATTGTGTGTGTGTGTGTGTGTGTGTGTGTGTGTGTGTGCACGCACCTAGTGTTTGAAGGATAGGCTCTAGATTAATTTTGTGGCGAGATTAGATGTTATTGGCAGAGGCTTTTTTATACTTTACCGTGCAGGTTCCCAACCCTGGTTCTGAGTAGGTTCTGTTCACTTCGGTTAATCGGCGTAGAAAAGGTTGACGACGAGTACGACGTAGTGTCCCTTCGCATTGTGGCTCAGCAGAAATTGCTGTCTGCCCTCTTCCGCATACATAAGCTCACAAATGCCCACTATTGGATAATGTCTCTGTGATTGACAGGGCAGAGAGAGAATGCCATCCCTCCTACCAAGAGATCATGGCCAGTTTAGGTGTCTTGGCTCCCAAACCCACACTCTTATTTATTTATTTTTTGACTTTTTTTTTGGTGCCACTTGGGAGCACAGTTGGACTACTGCTCTGAAGGTCATGAGTTCAAATCCCAGCACTGCCAAACTGTCCCTGCTGGGCCCTTGAGCAAGGTCCTTAACCCTCAACTGCTCAGTTGTATAAATGAGATAAAAGTAAGTCTGGATAAGGGCGTCTGGCAAATGCCATAGATGTAAAAAAAAAGAAAGAATTTTTTCTATTTGTTTTTTTCTTTATTATTTCTGTAAGGTATTTCTCTCAGTGCACTTAAGATTTATACAGTATATGGAATTTCACATGCTTGTCACAGTATGTCATGGATATACGAAGTTTAGAGCTGAGAGACAAAACGAAAATCTTAGAGTGGTCCACAACCGTGTCGACGAACTGTGAGACGACCACATTGGCACACAGCTGCCAGACAATGTGGCAGTCACTCAGAGACTTTTCGAAATGGCATGCAAGGTAACATGTTTTCTATTATTTTGACTAAAATACAAAGTGTGCTAATCCCAGTTAGACTGTAGTTAGTATTTTTTAGAAAATACCTGTCATCTAGTTTTTCATTTAAAAACTCTACCATCTAAAAAGACCCAATTTTATAATCTATGCCTCTCTTTTAACAGCACCTTCAAAGCACTTATTTTGGGGTACGCAATAAGTGTCTACAGCTCCTTGGCTGCTTGGGTTCTGTCGACAAACCTCTGAATAAAGAGACTGAGGCAGTACCAGGCACTTCCACCGCACCCCTACGGGATGTCCAGAGTCTCATCAGTGATTACTTCAGTGACCAGGACCCCCGAGTTCGCACAGCGGCCATTAAAGCTATGGCGAGTCTCATTAGTGCTGCATTAGCTCTTCTGATTTGTGGCCTTAGATGCACAATGGCAATAAATGAAATATGATATGGAGCTCTGGAAGCTGATGATAGTATTTGAGTATGAATGTTGTATATAAATATTTGTTCTACTCAAATACGATCAACCATGTGTGGCGTATTAGCAAATTTTCATTTCTTCACGATGAAAGAAATGACAACCACTACACTCGTCGGATTTTGATTTGATGTCATGTGCCGAAATCAGGGTTGAGGAGATCTTCCTGATTTTCTGAGTAGGATTTCCAAGGTAATGGGTGTTTTCCTTGGGGTTTTTATTTCTTTGTTTGTTTATTTGTTTTAGTCAGAGGTCGGAAATTCCAAGCTACAAGTTTCACTATCATTCCTAGCTAGTTAGTCTATGCTAATTTTATCTTGCTGGCAATCATTAACAGTTAACACCCACAACTGCCTGCTTAATATGAATTTATCTACTAGAACATGAAAAGCTTTAGATGCACTGCACCTACCTCATTCCTGTTCATGACTTACATTTTCACCTAACTCTGCTCCACATCTCTTCACCTCACTTCATGGACATGAGTGTGGCAGACGACTGTGATTGGCTAAATGCTGGGTTTGATTCCCCCTAGAAATAAAATCAGTATTTTTGAGATTTGTATTTAGGGTTCTGAATTTTTAAATCTCAAACCCATCAACTGTAATTTTGAATTGTATGCTTTTAAAGGCAAATCGTGGCAAGTCATTGGCAAAAAAATGTAAATGTATTAAATACACCATAGGAAAAAATAAGAATTCAAAATTCATGTTGAGATATGTTTGTCAGCTCCAGGCTCCATAAAGTGAAGTCTCTGTTTAGTGTGTCATATTTGACTGTCAAGTAGAATAGAACACAGGAGTCGACGTTGACGTACTTTCTCCTTACTTTGAGGTCGTCTGCTATATGTCGGTCCAAAAAGTCTATTAATATGTACAGGTTGGTTATGCATGTTGATTCCGAACTGATTTAGCTTTTGTCCCGCAGGCCTGCAAGCTCTTGAGCGATGACTATGAGCAAGTGCGCTCAGCCGCTGTGCAGATGGTGTGGGTGCTAAGCCAGCTTTACCCTGAGAGGTGGACTAATATATATAGTTTTAATACTACGTCACATGATTCATAGAGATTCATACATTTTTGTTTGCCCTATTTTCTGTATGGAAGAATATAGTTTCTTTTTTTCCTCCCCGTTGTCATGCAGCATCGTCCCCATTCCCTCATCCAACGAGGAGATCCGGCTGATCGATGATTCATTCGGGAAGATCTGCCACATGGTCAGCGATGGCTCCTGGGTAGTGCGTGTGCAGGCTGCCAAGTTGCTGGTGGGTTTTTTTTGACTGACGGTTTAGCCAAGATCTTCCTGCATGCACTGAATATTTATTTTGTAACCTGTTTGTGTTTGCTTCTTCAGGGCTCCATGTTCGTCCACTCGGGTGTGAAGGACCTCGTCTGTGACCTGTTCTTCGACTACAGTCTAGAGTCCCATACCTGTGTAAAGTTGTGTTATCATGGCATCATTCCTTCCTGTGCTGATAATTACTTTCAAACAGGTCCAAATCCTATGCTCTGAATACAGAGTTATAATGTTAGAATGTTTTAAAAAATATATATTTATATTTCATTATAGGTTGCATCTGGCTTTGCAGCACTGTGCTGCATGCATTCTCCATGATTTTTTTTTTTTTTTTTGTGCATAAGATTATACTCACTTTATAAAATAAAAATGTCTGATTTATGAACTAAATTCTCACAGAAGGAATACACAAATGCATACAAGATTTTTAGAAATGTTTCTTAATCTTTCTACCTTCTGACTAAACATTCATAAGCTTATATACTTCTCTGCATCTTTCCCAAAATCCTTATTTTTTGGAGTAATTATCATAAAGAAGCAAATGAATACTGAAAAGAAGGAAACTAAGAAAGTTTCTGATTCATTGTGTCTAGGAGAGGATCAAAGTTTTGTCTCTGTATAGCTTGTTGCAACTACACAAGAACTACACTAAGCTAAGCTATACTAAGCTATACATTTGAGCATTAGAAACAATAGTAATTTTGCCTTCCTCATGGAACAGACTTTATCTCAGGAGCTAAAACAATGCTATAGACTCCTCCCAAATGGAACGCAGGGGTACTGAAATGTCTCTCGACCACAGGCACGACATAAGTAATAACCGGGCACAGACGAGAAGTGTGAAATCTCTTTTGCTTGCCGTGTGCTCGCTCGGAAAGAGCTCTACGCTTCTGGAGAATTCTCCTCAGGTCGGAGATGGGCAGATGACGCTCCCAGAGAGAAAGTGGACACGTCAGGCGTAAACCTGATCGACTCTGGAGCCTGTGGAGCTTTTGTGCATGGACTCGAGGACGAGATGTACGGTGCGTACTCTAGCCTTGAAGGGAGCTTCACTACATCCCAGTGTGTGCTGTTGGAGTACATTTACACTCATGTTTCCTGTGTTTTTTTCTTTTTTTTTAAATACAGAAGTGCGGATTGCGGCCGTGGAGGCCCTGTGTTCCCTGGCCCTGTCCTCTCCCAGCTTTGCAGAGAAGTGCCTGGACTTCCTGGTTGACATGTTTAATGACGAAATCGAGCTTCACTCTGACGTCAGGTAGGTGCACAACGCTGTCTAGAGGTGAGTGTAGTGCGACGCACTCCTGGTCGACCTGTGAGTGCTTGCTGTGCTCGAGGTAACACACACCCGATATACACAATGTGTTTACACACAGTGTGTTTACTGAATATTATCTGAAACTAACGTGACAAATGAAGTGCTGTTGAATGCTGGATTCTGACTGGTCAGAAGGTGTTGGTTCTGGCAGTAGTGCAGCTCCAAATGTCAGGTTTATATTAATGCACTCCTTCTAATATGTTATCCCTTTTATCATACCAGCTTACACGTGACTTGTACACGTGGTGATCTGCATAATGGGCTAATGACAAAAACCTGTGTAATCTTTGATATGGGGAAGTTTTCAGTGTGCTTAACATTTAAGAACTGTTTTGCATTTAAAATAAAATCACTTGTACAAAAACATTACATAAGCAATAAATCATGAGGGCACATTCTGTTACAGAAAAATCATCAATAACGGGGTGGTGTAATGCAGTATTATGTTAGCAACCTGAAGTTGATAACGAACCATCTTATGCCAAAGCAATTTTTAAAGATTATTATTTATTTACCAAAGGATGACACATACTTTTTATCCATTTATAGGCTCATTTAATGGTGTGGAATTGTACACGAGTCACATGCCACATTTATTGTCATTTGTGCAAAGTACCATGTACGTAGTACAATTAAATTCTTGCTTGAGACGTGTTAGTTTCTGTTATCACTTACATAATAACAGCTATAACCAGCTCACCAACCTCTCGTTGTTCTTTCTTGAAGTTAATAAGAAAAAACGCACAGCTTGTCATATTACCAAGAAACTGTCAAGAGTAAACTCCTCTTTCATGTACTTTCACGTATGACTTTCATGTAGCAGAAAACCTGCATGAACAACTGCATGAAGACTGAAGATGTCAGTATTTTTTGCACTAATGTTTATTTGCGTATACAATAACGTATATAATAAGGAGACTGATGAGCAATGCTGGCTTTACCTTATTTTGTAATAATCTTGTGAATTGTCTATTATCAAATATCTATGATCATCACAAATAGATGGCTTTTGGCTGAATTATATCATTAAGAAACATTATTGTTATGCATTCAGGATTCATCGCGGGACATCCGAGAGGCCCTGCATGAGCTGCTGTGTTACACAAACGTCTCGACTAAAGAGTGTATCCAGCTGGCCCTGCTGGAACTGCTGAAGAACCTCGCCAAGTATCCGACCGACCGCAACTCAGTGTGGAAGTGAGCGTACAAACTAATTCCAATGCAGTTAGCACTAACTAGTGATCTGTTTATGTTTTTAAAATCGCCTCTTGTGCTCTTCTTTTTTCATTCTCCCCTGCAGATGTTTGAAGTTCCTCGGAGCTCGTCACCCAACTCTGGTGTTGCCCATTGTCCCTGAGCTCCTGAGCACACACCCGTATTTCGACACTCCAGAGCCGGACATGGACGATCCTGCGTGTATCCTGCGCAGTTCAGCTCCATTTTCTTTGTGTAATCGTGTCATTGTTTCATTAAAAGGAGACAGAAGTGCAGAACGATGAATTTCTCGAAGAAAAAATATTAGATTTTTGTCTAGAGTACTTTTCAGTATATTTCAGTTGACCTTCTATTCTATGCCAAAATGGGTTTAATTATGGGTTGAAAATAAATCAAAGAAAAATCATAGAAAATATCCTGTACATGGTGATTTTTCCTGATGTGAGTTTCATCAGACATTGCAGTTTTAGTGCTGGTGTTTAACGCAGCGAAGTCTTGTCCCACCATGCCAGCCCTGTTCTCAGACCACACGTTCCGTCACTACGCCTACCTGCGTGACAGCCTCTCACACCTGGTGCCTCAGCTCAGGGTGAGATTTTGAAAGTTTTAAATCATTGCCATTAGGCATCATTATAATCCTGTGATCATGTCATTCTCTTTTGCGTAATCTTGCCTCCACTTTCAGTTACCGGGCAGGAAGCAGATGGCAGCTCTGGGCTCGGAGTCATCAGGAATGGAGTCTTGCAGCCTGGAGTCGGCGCAGCAGTTCCTCCAGGAGAGCCTGGCTCGGGTCAGCATTCTGCAGAACCTGGACACACCTGGAGCTCAGGACCTGCTCGACTTTACCATCAGGTCAACAAAGGGTTGAAACACACTTAATCACCTGTGGCCATTTTGATGAAGTGTGTGCTGATGTTTTTCCCCGTCTGTCCCTCACACAGAGACCTGCAGAGGCTCGGGATGCTGCAGACGGAGCTGGCTGGATCTGCAGATTTTTGCGCAACATACCTGCACTGTCAGCTTCTACTTATGAAGGTGGGTTTCTTATGTAGCATGAATGTCCGCGTTAAGTTAATACAGCCCTTAGCTCTGGAATTCTGTACCTGATTTAAAAAAGGGCTGAGATTTTTGCTTTTAATCTCTTTGGATTTTATATTTTTACTTGCTCTGTCAAGCACTTATTTTAAAAGCATTCTACTCCCTCGTGCCATGAACTCAGTGTAAGTAAAAGCCCTGCAAATTGAAAAATGTATTAGTGTTGACCGATGTAGTGAACCAGAGCTTGGCCATTTGTAGTGAATAATACCAACGCTTACGTGAGATTTTAGAAAAACGTATATTTAATTTTTACACACCAGGCTCTACAAGAGAAGCTGTGGACCATGGCTGTGCCTCTGTGCCTGAAACAGAATGCCATGGCATCAACTGCTGCTCAGCAGGTACCCACACACACACACATACACACACACACACACACATACACACTCTGCAAAGAACAACAAAATATTTAATGTAGCTTAATCTAATGTACCAGTAGATGATTATATTCAGATTCTTTTTATTTACCTGCCTGAATTCATCAAATAAAACAAAATGAAGCTGAATATAAACCTAAGTATAAATCTATATTTTTCTAAGGTTGATATACTGTATTTTCTCTTACTGTGTTATAGTTTTGTTTGTTCCCTGTGAATAGATGAATATTTGTGTATGTGTGCATGTTAGATCCTGGAAGAGACGTACAAGTTGGAATTCTTATACAGCGGACTGGAGACACGTCAGGTGGCAACTATTCATAATGTGCGACTGCAAGCCAAGGCACTACAACTCGTTCTCACTGCCCGCACCAAACGAGGGTCAGCACTGCTAACACACACACACACACACACGCACACACACACACACACACGCACACACACCGAGAGACCACTATCAGGCAGAAGTTTATAACTCTCACTCTGGAGACAATGTGATACGATGTACATCTCTGTGTTCATGTGCATCTCTATCTGCAATCCTGTACATGAAAGGTATATTTAAAGCAACCACAGTACACAATTTAGTATTGTGCAAACATTTTGATTTTAAACAAAATAAAATGGTATTAGTTTTGAGGCCTGAGAGACCATTCTCTCTTGACTGGAACTGAAAGGCTACACGTATTGGACTTGTTTACAGCATTCACTCAGCTTCAGTAAATGCTTTTTCCTGGTCAGAGCTGCTGTGGTTTAAATTACATTTTGGGAACCAGTTAAGTTAATTAGAAAGTATTGTGGGCAGGATTGGGATTTAAGGAAAAAAACAGTCCAACACATACTTCTGCATGGGGGAGTGAGGAAAAAGAGAGAAGCACACTGCCAAGGAAAATGAATTTACTTCACTGATTCAGAGCCCCATGGACTGAAACAGTCACCATCAGCTCCTAACTTTTTGTCAATCAGTACATCTGTTTTGTCAATATTCAGAAATAAAATTGGTTGTAACCATAGACTGACCCACTTTTTCCTTTCCAGGGTTGAGCCTCTTCTCGGACTATGCGAGAAGTTCCGACAGGAAGTGGAGTCCTTTCAGAGGTATGATGCATGACCGTAATAATGAAGTGTCACAGCTGTGGTGCAGATTCATTCTCTATCCATTCTCAGCACTGATGGGTGAAGTGGTGTGCTAACAACTTGTACATAGCAACAGTCACTATTTGTATACCTACAAAATCCACCTACTGTGTATGATGACCACGGATAATAAAATGGACAATGAGTGTAGCAACAAGGCAGGTGAAGACGTGGGACTGGCTGTTCAGTGAATGGGACTGTGTTAACAGTATTAATTATGTATGGAGTATGGTCCATTGGTCAAAGAGTGTAATTTTCTATAACTGTAGCCATGACAATAGTTCTGACTGCAAGGCAAATTACACATTATATTAATGAGCTTGTTATCATTTCTATAGTAGCAGCTCATTCACAGGGATGCTGCACATAGTCTCATTAGTCATTGGATTCGGGCTTGGGACCAGCACTGGCTGTGCACAGGCTGTGCACTGTCGTGCGCGGTTCCCTGACCGGGAATCGAACCCAGGCCACTGTGGTGAGAGTGCCGTGGCCTAACCACTAGTCCTCCAGGGACCCATGTTCCACATAGTCTAAGTCTAATAATAAACAGATTTAAAAATCATGTTATTTAACAAAGAAAAAAAAACATATAACCATTGATAAGGTGATGTTTTCTGTAAGGAGACAGTTATTAGTTATAAAAATTGATGGAAGGAGTCTCCAGTGTCAGCGCTTTGTAATAGTCAGTAAGTTTTCTGCCACAGGAGTCTTGAGGACAGAGGAGGATATGCTTTCCAGTTTCTTAGTAACAAGCTGCATCTTTTTTTTTTCCTTTTTAACTTCAAGAGAGTGGAAAAACAGAGAGGCTGTTGAGGAAATGACTGTTTATGGCTGCTATAACATAAGTGATAACAGGAGCTAGCCTAATTTCATGGATGGAGCACAACATTAAATGTGACAAACTTAGAATATAGTCAACTTGCTTAATCAACATACGGTGCTCAATAGCACACCCTGTCCTTTTTGTTCGCCATCCCATCAGACCTAAATAGCCGCCTTTTGCCTTCACAGGCTCTTCATGACCGAGCTTCCCCACCTTCAGGACAGTTTTGTGGAGAAGCTTCTAGAACTGATGCCCCGACTCATAGCCTGCAACCCACTGGATTTAGTGAAGATCCTCCAGACCACTCTGAGACAGAGCAGATTGACTCACCTCAAACTCCCGGAGCAGGTCTGTTCATGTTTGAAGTCCATTCTCTGTGCCGCTTATCCTACACAGGGTCGTGGGGAGCCTGGAGCCTATCCCAGGGGACACCCTGGACTGGTTGCCAACCCATTGCACAGCACAATCTCACACACGCTCACACACTACAGACAATTTAGAGATGCCAATCAGTCTACAGTACATGTCTTTGGACTGGGGGATTAAACCCCGAAGCACAGGGAGAATGTGCAAGCTCCACGCACACAGGGTGGAGGCAGAAATCGAACCCCCAACCCTGGAGGTGTGAGGCAACAGTGCTAACTAATCCACCGTGCCCCCCTCAAAATGAAAAATTGTTGCAGCAAATAATATTTCCTACAGCCACCCAGTATGCTTCTAACTCTCTATTGTTTTGGGGTTTCCAGATCCACAGAGCTTCAGCCACAATTATTGAGCCGACTGGAGAGTCGGACAACCCGCTGCGGTTTACCTCTGGCTTAGTGCTGGCATTAGACATCGATGCCACTCTGGAACACGTGCAAGACCCACAAGCTACAATTAAAGTACAGGTCAGGGTTCTTTCATTGTCGAGTCATCATTTCAGGGCCAGGAGGCATAAATATTATTGTATTATATCAAGTTCTGTAGTAAACATGCTAAAGTCTTTTCTCCCTCTCCTCCTTCCTTCTATAGGTACTCTACCCAGATGGACAGTCGCACATAATTCATCCTAAACCTGGAGATTTTAGGACACCAGGACCAGGAAGGACGCGGCTTATCACTCAGGTGTATCTGTCTCATTCAGCCTGGACAGGTGAGACTATTCTCATTTGTTCATTTCTAACAGCTCCAGTACTTCCCTCGAATTTAGACAGATACTGTGTTCTTGTAGAGAGTTCATATCCTAATCTAACACACATTGTGTTTTATGTCTAGATTTTTTAATAGTACTTTTTAATAGTACTGTAAGCTCACTGGATAAAAAATAGTCATGTGTAATTTATTTTCTAATATGGTTGATGCCAGCCTTGTCAGGTAAGGATGCCTGCAGTGTCTTCAGATAGTTCTAGTCAAGTTTAGTTTTCTCCAGGATTGAGGTCCAGTGATTTTGCAGGCGAGTAAGTGTGTCCCAGTGGTCTATCATGCTCACTAAACAAGTCACACATGATGATTTGGCGCTACGTGACAGTGTTTGTGGTGTATTCTGCTTAGATGTGAAGCACAAAAGACAACCAAAGAGTCTGGACAGCAACTGATCCGATTTTATAAGTTACATCATCCAGGAGCATGACCTATTGACATTGTATAATGAGCTGCAACCGACTGGTCAATACGACTTATTTTTTTAGCTTATATTGTTGCTTTGTGAAGCACTATGTGAATGACTATCCTCATTACCAATCAGACTTAATGTCATTTTAGGCAAATTGTAAAAAAAAAAATGAATGCATATTCTTTTTTTTTTTTTTTTTTGTCTTTAGGGGTTTCATTAGTGTGTTTTTCTAAAATAAAGAGATAAATCCTTTTTCCGCTGCGAGATTATTAGGGCATACGAAATGAAATTCAAGCAGCCACACTGATATAAATAGAATTGCATCTAGGCCGGAGAATGTGGTTCTTGCCAGAATCATTTTGAATGTGTGGGAGTCAAGCCATTTCTCTAGTCCACAGAGAGAGTAGAGAAATATTTGTAACGAAAGAGCCTTTTAGTGAACAAGATTTAAAGTGTCCAGCATACTCCGTGGTGTTAGAGGAATGTCCCTTTCAGAGTTAATACGTTGTCCTGACATTCCCAGTATGCGATCATCGGTCTGATACATAATTGATACATAATTGACTCCATTACATCATGTGTATATTATGTATACAGCGCGGTTGAGGGTAGCATCGCCGTCTCACAGCTTCAGAGGTCCCTGGCTTGAAATTGAGCTCAGGTTACTGTCTGTGCAGAGTTTTGCATGTTTTCCCTGTGTTCATGTGGGTTTTCTCTAAGTTTTCCAGTTTCCTCCCAGTGTCCAAAAACATGCAGGTAAGTGGATAGGCTACTCTAAACTGCCCATACGTGTGAATGGGTGTTTGTATGGTTCCTTGCGATAGACTGGTAGGAACTGCCCCACCTTGCACCCAGAGTTACAGGGATAGGCTCCGGATCTGCCGCAACCCTGCCCAGGATAAAGCAGTTACTGAAGATGAATGAATGAAGTAATTTCCTTAAAGACTCCTTCTTGCTTTCTTTTGTTCTTATGACCATCTCAGAGCCATCTCAGATCGAGGTGCGGTTGCTCCTGGCCTACAGCAGTAAACTGGCTGCGCCCAAACCAACCTGGGACGAGAGCACAGACGGCCTGCCAACAACCGAAAGCTCAATCGAGGGGACCATCAACCTCAGCAAGCCTGTCAAGGTCTTCATCATGCCAAAACCTGCTCGGCGCTGACCTGGGACTTTAAGAGACAAATGTCTAGGAGAGGAATTGCCTGCCGAGCTGAACCTGACCGCAACAAATAAATCAACAACTTTTTTTTCCCCTTAATATTGATTTATTTTGTCAGAAAATATTGATATGTAGTTTTTTCATGTAATAAAACTTTCTTTTGTTTGTTGTAAATTCTGTAATTTTTAAAGAACTAAAGGATATTTTAACAACATTTTCATGGCAGCCGAATAACAAAGGTTAGTGCATTGCTTTAGATTTTTAACGTGCAGCTGAGATGTAAGGCACCGTACAGTTGGCTCGGCATCCTCAGCAAGTGGAATGGAAAACTCCTCCCACTTTAGCCCCTTGTCCTGCAAGGATGTTGTACTCTTTCACAGCCTTCTCAGTCTGCAGTACCTTCACATCCACGCCCTGTTTCTTCACATGTTCCACTGTGGAGGGTGGCACCTGTAGCAGCAAGACATAACCGTTAATCCAGTTTCCACTCACACCATCCAGGGGTTAGAGAGAAAAAAAAAACTCAGGCGAGTATTAATCTCTTAATCTTTTCTCTGGCTATATTTTTAAGACCGGTTGTTGAAATCACCTGTAATGCTTCACTCATTCCTCTTCCTATGACCAGCGTCTGAACTCCTTTCCTCAGGATTTCCTCCAGGTCGGCTGGCTGGACACCTGGATAATGCTGAGAGACGCATGGCATTTAAAATAGTATATTCCTGTTTCTGTGGTATTCTAAAACATAATTACTTCCTAATTGATAGGCTCACATTTAAGAATGTGTATTTGGAAACACGCCAGTCTTAACGAAATTGCTGCATTAGTGACTTGTAGAGAAATCGTGGGTATCTCTGAAGGAAACTTAGGGTATACAACTAATTTTTAATGTTATTTCTTATTATCTGTAGCAAAGCTTTTAATTACTTAGCATTTAGAATTGATCACAACTTTTGTATTTTGATCAATCAGTACCTAAGCATTACAACATCCAACATGCATTATGTTAATAGATCATGCAGCTTTTGGGATGTTAATCTTACGTTAATCTTAACTACTATATATCTATATATATTGGCTTCTCTGGTACTGGCTTTCTTCTGCATGATCCCTTGCAAGCATTAGTTTGTGAATGTGTAAGTGGCAAAAATTCAACTCTCACACAATTTTGCCCCTTAAAAATAACTTCTCTCTCCAAGATGTTGCATAACGAGGGGTTTTCTGGAATTTAAACTGAAATGCATCAGTGCTGACAGAGGCAAATGTCTGTTTAATGTGAGCAGGGGGAAGCATTGCAAGCTCAGTTAGTTCCTCCTGAAGTGAACTGGCACTCACATCTGTCCCAGTCTCTCTCCAGTCCCATTCCCGACTGCCACCTGGCCACACCTTGCAGTCTTTGTAGGAAGAGGCAGAACCTTTGACCTTTATATGGCCCCAGGACAGAGACGCAATTTCTGGAGATGACATGACTGCTCTATCCTGTAACTGAATAAATGACATTTTATGACTTGAGCTATCTAGTCCTAAGAGTAAGGGGGAGACTTTACTACTATCACAACAGGAAAGAGACAGCTTTCTTCAGACAACAGACTAGTTTCATGCAGATAAACATACATTGTTTACCGCAGTATATGGCGGTTCAGCCTTCTTGATAGACGCAACCTCTCGCGCTGGATATGTAACTTTAGCCTTGTTGGACTGCCGAAATATCATAATAAATATGGCCGTGACTACCACCACGCCCACTCGCCTACGTCATGACCAGCAACCAATCAGGTGGTACTTTATCTCCCAATTGCCTTCGGAGGCTAACAATCGACTTCAGTATGTGGCTAGTTTTTCCTAGAAAGCTGCGGTGCTTCTTAGATAAATGTCTTATGTTATATTATATTGCTATACTATAGTGATATATTGATGCAGTTAATTTTGGTAGTGGTGAAAATTGTGATTAATCGTGCCTTTTAAATTGCTAGCTAACGATATACAGTCAAAGTGCCCGGATGTGACAACACCGTCTCACGACTCTCGTGTTGCTCTAAGGGACATGTAGTTCGCATAAATTAACTCTTTTTTTTCAACTCTTATCAAGACATTTATTTATCTTAATACGGCTTTGCATAGCATATGAAATTCGGGAACATTCCGTTTTAGGCAACGAATCTGTCTTAGTAACGATAGCTATCCGTAGCTCATTCATCGCATTGGAAATTTACTTCCGGCACCGGCGATGACGTAGGGACACACCTATGTATCCTATTGGCTAGTAGTCGTGACACAGGCAGGCAGCGGATTGGACAGATTCTCAGCGAGCCGGTCGCAGCGCAGGAAGGCGGGGTTTATTAAAATACCGGTGGGAGAAAGATAACGCCCACTTGGAGACGGCATGGTTTCCATCCTCTTCCTTGTCAGCAAGGGTTCATGAGAGTAATTATTGATCATTAATACTGTTAAATGATAAAATGCAGAAACATTATAATGGGATTTGTGGTATTTCAGCGGCGCAGCACTGAAACAAGGTTGCTGGTGCTGTATTGATTGCTGGATTATTGCAAGCCACAACACTTTCCATCACCAAATCGGTTTATGCATGACGCATTTTCTGAAAGTTGTAATCACCGAGTGATCCACACCGCGATCTGGTAACGATGTTTTCCCCGTCGCGGTGAATTGTGGGCAGGCCTCGGTCCTCCCCGGCTTTAATCTCACTCTATACTGTAACCCGGGTAGGGAAAATGGCTGCTCCGGTAGCTCCAGCGGGTCTTCCTCCGGGTTTATGTCCGAGCTTTGCCGTCGTGTGCTCGTTTTTAGAGCGATACGGTGCTGCTCTGGATCTGCCCGAAATGACTTTCCCGCAGATGGAGGGATACTTGCAGGATACAACATCAGGTGAGGGGATAAAAGGACATTTTGCTGTTATGTCGGGGATGTGTATAGAGAGGGTCTCTCCATCACCATCATCATCGTCATCATCATCAGGGTGCTGTTCTAATTCAGTGTCTTACACCGCATTAACTCCACATTTGATCCTTCCCCAGCTCTAACACAATGTAACAAGGCGAAGGGGTTATTAATGATCTGGTGTATTACATCAGGAAACAGTGCAGTACAGTCACTAGCTAAAGGACTGAGAACCAGCTCTTGGCTAGCATGCTAGTTTTCTGAATTTGTTCTACCGTTATAACAAGCTAGAAGGCCATTATTCTGGGATGTGTGAAGTTAAGAGTAAACCCCACGTATAATCATGTGCCTCACTTGTTTTATGTGCTACGTTAGTGTATTTGTTTTAAGTTAATTCTCGGCTATTTCTGGTCAACATGAACTAGCATCTCATTCCCGCTAGCTAACTGTCAGGTGGAATTTTTCCACTGGGTTTGTTGCTGCTGCTTGCTATCCTGTTTTTAACTCAACATCCTAATCTTGGCCAAAATATTTGCTCAATATATACACTGACAGTCACTGACTGTGGTTATCCCAACAACAGCATTACGAACATAGCACAGTTTACGGTTTTATTGAGTGTAGATACTTTTAAATGGGGCTTATGTTTACATTCAGTTGTAGCTAGCAACATTGTGACGAACAGGACAGATCTTTACTGCGCATGTGCACAACTTCTTAGTCAAACTTCCTTTACACATTTTTTTTGCACAAATATTAATTTCTTGTGTCACACACCATTTCACACACACAGGCTAAAATGGCTGTGCTTTGTCGAATAATCTTAAAATAGTGTGTTTTTTTTAAAACATTTCTCTAACACTATATCTCATGTAACATGTCATACATCAGAAGGTTAATGGGAGGTAATAATAATAATAATACATGTTAGTAACCTTTCATGAATAAAAAGTGACTAATAACCAGAGACCCCGTGCATAATAAACAATGTCTCTAACTATCTGAATAATGCATAAAAAGCAGATTCTGCTCTACTTACTCTAAGTAAAATATACCTCTTTTTGAAATTATTTTGAAAGGACCACACTAAATGTCTTTGTCTTCAGGGTACAAAAACTTTTGCACTCAACCGTATGCATGAATTTTCATGTAATTCGTGATTGATGTATTATTGATTTATTGATCATCTTTCTGGGACTTTGTAGTTCCACAGCCTCTTGTTGAGCTCCATGTCAAGTTACTTCGCAAACTTGGCAAGTCAGTGACGTCAGACAGATGGGAGAAGTATCTTGTTAAGGTAAATGAAGCGTTTAGTACTTAGCACTATGTTTGCCTGATATATTTAAAATCCATGCATCTAATAGGTATATGTGTAGTGTCCATGATTTGTTGGTCTATATTTCATCTTGTAAAAAAATCTAGTCTTGTGTAATTTATTTTATTTTATTTTTTTAAACGCAGGTGTGTCAGGAGTTCAACAGTACCTGGGCCTGGGAGCTGGAGAGGAAAGGATACCCAGAAATGTCCATGGAGTGCAAGGCCGACATCCTTAAGGTGCTGCTTCGAAAGGAGCTCTCAACTATGAACAGTCTATAAAATATTTACGTTATTTACAGATTATTTAGCACTGAGAAAAAAATGTTTGAAAACCGTTGTAGAACTTTGAGAGTGTTCTTTTTCTCTAAGAGTGTATGTACTAATACAAGCTGATTATATCCTGATTTATATGAATATAGTGGGCAGCATGGTGGAACAGTTGGTAGTGTTGCCTCCTCCAGGATCCTCGGTTTGATCCTGAGCTTGGGTTACTGTCTGAATGGAGATTTGTTGTTCCCATGTCCGTGTAGGTTTCATCCAGGTTCTCCAGTTTCCTTCTACCTCCAAAAAAATCTGGACTGACAAGTCTAAATTGCCCCTAGGTGTGAATGTGTGTGCATTGTGTATATCCCGCTTCATTGAACGAATGAATATAGTAATGAACATACTAAAATCACTGTAGTAAAATAGTTTGGTTATTATTGCTTAATTGCATATTAACGATGCCCATACTTATCATTCATTCATTCCTTCATTCATCTTCAGTAATCACTTTATCCTGGTCAGGACCCAATCCTGGGAATACTGGATGCAAGGCAGGAATACACCCTGAGTGAGATGTCAGTCTGTCCCTGGGCACCATGGCATAATTTAGCATAGCCAGTTCACTAACCGGCAGAAGGAAGGAAACCGGACGACATGTGAAAGTCAACATAGACAGTAACCTGAACTCAGAATCGAACTAGGGACAGAGACCAATATTATACAATACATAGTAATAGCAACAGATCCATACGTAGTACACTGCATTACTTGTGTTTGATTGCTTGTCTGTTTTACAGTATTTGTGTGAAAGCCAGTTTGATGACAACCTCAAATTTAAGACGGCAGTGAACGAGGAGGACCCCGAGCAGATGCGCATGCAGCCGATCGGCAGAGATAAGGAGGGGCTCCTGTACTGGTTCCAACTAGACCAAGACCAGAACGTGCGGCTCTACGTGGAGGAGCAGGACGATCTGGATGGGTCGTCTTGGAGGTGCATTGTCAAGTAAGCAGCGAAGAAGCAACAGTCTCCTCACTCATTCACTCATCACTGTGAAGAAGCAACAGTCTCCTCACTCATTCACTCATCACTGTGAAGAAGCAACAGTCTCATCACTCATTCACTCATCACTGAATAGCCAAAAGACACACAGGAAACAGAAAGAGAGATGTACTGATATCCACACTCATAAAGTACATTCAGAAATGCCACACACGGGGGTACTGGGTATTTATAAGATCATCTTTTTTTCATTATTAAAGAAATAGTTCGGCCAAAAAAGGAAATGTACACAGATTTCTTCTTACTCCAAATGTAAACGTTCAGCCAAAACGAAATTTGGCATCTTTTGAAATTTGGCATCTTTAGTCCGAGGCTAATGTAGCTTAGAAGTAATAACTAAAATTTTGTTGTGAATCACATGCCACAAAACTCAGTTCTTAAGGAATAAAAATCAACAAAGCCTCGTTCGGGATCATTTTGCCCACCCTGATACCACCTCGCAACAGAACTGTAATGGAAACCCGGAAGCTGTGCAGATTGCAATATATTTCCACTTCAGATATAATTTAGTGAATCTATCTCTGCTGTTTTGCAAAATTATTTTTAAAAACGAGATTATAAAGATTTCTGCCACAGCACTGTTGAATTCTCGAATCTGATTGGTCAGAAAGTGTTGGTTAATTTTCTAGAACAGCATGGCTCAGACAGTAGTTAGGCTGTAAGGCAAATCACGCATTTACAGTGATTTAATACATTGTTTCTATAGTAACAACTTAACGCTAACAGATCACACCACCCCACTGTTGATTATTTTTCTACAACAGCATATGCTGTCATGTATTTTTCCTTAATTGAAGAAGGTATAAGTAGGCATACTTATATGTATGACATAGAGATTTTGGGTGAGCTAAATGTCCATTACTTGTTAGCTGCTTAAAGAACTTGAAGAAATAAACAGTGAACTCCAGGCTTTGAGTTCGCATTTACTTCTGCACACTTATTAAAAGCTGAGACATTGGCAAAGCAACATCATTTGTCTTAACAGGAATAGGAATGAGTTAGCAGATATTTTGGAGCTCCTTAAAGCTAAGATGGAACCAGCAGTGACAGATGAGGAGCGGCGCGATGGTACTTCTGGCAGCCCAGGAGACGAGAAAAGCTGTGGAGGTAATAAAACACCACACAGTACTCTATGTTCCTGTACTTACTGAATAATTATGCTCGTGTTTTATGTATGGCTTCTATTACTGTTCTTGTCATCGGTCACATTTTCACTTTATCATCTGTTTATTGCTATCTGGGTTTATGTGTGACTTGAATCTGAGTCTGTTGTAAATATTTTTCCCCTAAGGTGAACTTAAAGTCATGAGCAAGGCTGCTAAGGTGGAGTGTGCATCCCAAGACGAAAGCAAGCCAATTACCTTGAGCAATGTAAATGTGAATTCTGACAAATCTCTCAAAGAAGAAAGTCAGACAGTGTGTGAAATTAAAAAAAAAGGATCTGCCGGGCCACTTAAACTAGAACAAGAGCGAAAGGAAGAGCTTGAGCTGAAAGCGGTTGGCACCGAAGCACCCAAATTGGACCAGACTCCTGTTATAGACAACAGAGTGAGCACAATTAAGAGCCTCATCAAGGACGAGCCAAGGGATTCACCTCGACACTGGAACGCCATCTCGGTTGTCATGGCACCTGGCTCCATCAAACAGGAACTTCCAGCGAAGACGGATTCCTATAAGGACAAGAAAGAGAGAACGGCAGAAGATTTCGAGAGGGCCATGAAAAGTGACCAGCAGGCTAAGATACCACTGAAAAAGAGGGAGCTGAAAAGAAGCGATGGCTATGACAACAGTCAATACAGCCACATAAACAATAACAATAACAGCAATGGCAGTGTTTCTGTGGGTGGCATAATTGTACGCAACCCAGCAGCAATGGAGCACACTGGAGAAAAGAAAACAGCACCACCTCCGGTTCTTATAGAAAACTCGCAGGTACAAAGCAGCGAATGTGTCCATGACAGGGTCATATCGCCGAATAAAAGAGAACAGTATGCAGGTTTTGGTGTGATTATGGGCCCGATTGAGAGAAAGCAAACATTTCCTGTGCCTGATGGCTCAGGAAATCCCACAAAGGATAGAAACGGACTGCATGAAGATCGTGATGTGAAGAGCTTTAAGACTGAGGTGACACATTCTGAGAACATAAGGCAGTCAGTTCTAGTTAGAAAGCCAAGTATTTCCCAGGCCACTCATCATTCGAGCATGAGTGAAGAGATGACACTTAGAGTTGAGCATGCAGAGAGTGACACCAAAGTAAAGGCTCTCGGAGCAGATGCTAAGGAGCGAGCTGCGTTATTGTTAGCTTTACCAGCAGACGGCGAAAAGGAGTATAGTGACGGGAAGTCAGTTATTAGGTCTAGCACTGAGCAGGAAACAGTAGCAAAGCTGGAAGAGGCGGGTAGTGCAGAAGAGCTGGCTGGAAGCAGGAAGGCTAAAGCAACAACGCTCCCCGATGGAGGAACAGGTGATATGACAGACCGTCTTAAAGCTGCAGAAGAAAATGACAGCAAAGGTTTTAAAAGTTCCAGAAAAAAGCGCTCTGATAAAGCCAAGGTCAAGTCACAATCCGGGGAGGATCGGAATAAACTCGACGAGGAAGAAGTGTCCTCCGAGCTTCAGAAGGAGGGAATTCGTCTCAAGATCAAGATCCCGCTGCACAGACGAACTCCCGAGCTCCGCAGGTCGGCCAGAATCTGCAAGCCCAGTCCCAAGCTGGCAGAGATTCAGGAGCGGAAACACACGGCGCCCTCTGCAGCACGGGAGGTGGAAGAGCACATGGATCAGGAAGAGGAGAGAGCACTTCACAAGAGGGACCTGCACAAGAAAATCACCTCAGATGGACAAATCAAAACTGCTAAGGTAATAAGCTATTTATGTGTCGATGCAGAATGTTCCTTACTGTTAAAACCATGCTAAACGTCAATAAATGTCAGAGTTAAATATATCTGTCTCATGCACATTTCAGGGGAAACGACGACACAGACGGCCTCGTTGGTCGAAACCTTCAAAAACTCGCAAAACTGAAGTCACTCTAGGAGGAGACGCGGTATGTGAGAACAAGTCTGAGAGAGATGATGAGAAAAGTGAGTTGGATTCACAGCATTCAGAGGAAGCTCCACCTGAAGATGCCTGTAAACACTGCGGCCTCCCAAACCACCCTGAACTGGTAGGCCACACACCCATTTCATTCCTCATTAACACATGTACAGAATAAATATGTGGAGTTCAGGTTCTTAAGGTACTCTTTAAGAGTTTCACAGCAAACACCAGCAAGTTGTAGCTTGATGGAAAATAGTTTTAATTTGCAGGATAGGGACAGCAAATACAGTCCGCGATAACATGTCTTCTCCACATCATACCATGAAGATATTTGCAGCTGTTCCGTGAGTTTTGCGTAATTCTCTGCTGTCATCCTGTTGGTGACTTTTAGACGAGCGTCATAGCAGGTCTCACACTCCGAGATTTCTGACACTGCCAGAACTTTGTCGCTGCAAATTAACATGACAATATCTGTTAGACCTTGATCTCAAATCACAACCAATGAATTTTTACGATTTTTCATTTTTGTCTGCTGAAAATTGTCCAAATTAAAGGTGGCATTGTCCTGAATTGTGACAATCAACAGTGAAATTACAAAAGTGTGTTAAATAGTGGAATCAACATTCTGTCCATCAAACACTCTAGTTCCATATAACCATCTAACGTCAATGTTTTGTTTTTTTTCCAGATACTTCTCTGTGACCGGTGTGACAACGGCTACCACACGGCCTGCCTGCGACCTCCTCTGATGATCATTCCGGATGGAGAGTGGTTCTGCCCTCCGTGTCAGCATGTGAGTAGTGGCACAAAGTCTGTGCTCCATCATCAGTATAACAGCACGATTACGAGCATGATATTGCTTTTGTGCAACAGTTTTATAAATAAGAAATTAATATCGAGTAAGTGACATTTCAGGAAAAAAAATATGGCCAAATAATATGTTTATTTCAAATCCCAAAGAAGCCACACTCACTGGTTGCCCGTCTGTACATTCCTGTTAAAGGTGCATCTGGTGAAAATGGCTTCCCTTCTTCCTTTTCTAATGAATCTGACTGATATTTTAAGTCAAAAGTTATTGATTAAATTGATTAAATATTGATTAAAAATGTATCATTTGTCATTTGATGTCAGTAACTCTATTGTAGTAATGGTTTGAGTGGGACTGTTGCTACAGTTGGATTTTTAAACACAGGCAAACACAAACAAGTGGAGTGATACAAAGATACAGACGTCTCAGCTCTAAATATGAGCACTCGTGTGTGTGTGTGTGTGTGTGTGTGTGTGTGTGTGTGTGTGTGTGTGTGTGTCTGTTGTATAATGGCATATAACATTTGTTTGTCCTAAGACAGCACTGCAAAGACAGAGTGCAAATGTTTGTATTAACCCCCTCCCCCCATACACACACACAGACACACACTATTTTTCAACTGTATCCATTTATATAAAATAATAGTTTATTATTAAATTTAAATTGTCTTTGATTTGGCTCAGTCAATCATGGGGTAAATAAATGACAAAAGGGCACCCAAGTGGCACACCAGGAAAGCGTTTGCACTATCGTCCAGAGATCGAATCCTGACATTGGCACAGCTGTTCATAGATGGGAGTCAAGAGGGCAAAATTGGCCGTGCATGAGCGTTGCATGAGCAGCAGTCGAAAAAAGATGCTGTTGACTGGCTTGACATGTCTCAGAGGAAGCACGTATTAGCCTTTACCCTCCCTGGTAGCTTTGGCATGATACTTTGGCGGAGCTGGCTGAAGAGCGGGAAGTGGCAGGTGACCCGATTGAAGAGGAAAAACAGGGAAAGTAAAGGAAACGCACTTTAAAGAGAGTGCCAGCTGTACTATTCTGTATGCATGAGCTTACAGTTGGGAAGCACAAACCCCACCATCCTAGACCGTTATTCACTACACATAGAGCTATTAAGGGGTCTGCATGCAGGACTAAATATTCACCAGTTTAAAAGAAGAAAAAAATAACAGAGAGGTTTATTTACTTTATTGTATTTGTACAGTAAGTGAATTGCTGTGTTATGTCATTTTCAGAAGCTGCTGTGTGAAAGGCTGGAGGAACAGTTGCAGAACCTGGACACGGCTCTGAAGAAACGGGAAAGAGCTGAGAGGAGGTGCAGATACCCCACACAACACACACACACACACACACACACACACACACACACACACACACACTCCTGACAAACGCTGTTTGCCTGTTTGACCTCTGTGGTTTTCCTGTATTTTGTCAGTTTGTCAGTGTGTACACTAGTTCAGACCTGCAAGTTTTCACCCATGTTTTCGTGTCTGTAGGCGTGAGCGCCTGGTCTATGTGGGAATCAGTGTGGAGAACATCATACCCAACCCAGTAAGTACATTTTAATTACACACAGTCTTGTTTAGCATGTATTTATAAAATACTCTGTTGGAGTAAACATTTAAAAACAAATGAATTAATGAGTTGTTACATATAACACCTCTTTTTTAATAAACATATTATACCAGAGCGCTGTTGAATCCTCATTTATGATTGATTGTGTGTTGAATGATTTTTCCATAACAGCTGCTCTGACAGTAGTGCTGACTGTAAATCAGACCACAGGTTTATATTCATGTGTTTATTCTGACACTTTATTGTTTCTATAGTAACGGTTAAATTATAGGGCTTTGTATAGCCAGTGCTCGCACATTAAATTTTTTTTTTTTGGGTAAGGAAACATTTATTTAACATTGATAGAAGGAGTCTCGACTCTGAGAAAGCCTTCAGGACAGAGGGCTTTGCGGTTTTTCAGTTATGTGACGGTGTGTTTTTTCATTTCACATATGCAGTTCTAAACTTGAGTGATGCAGCTGAGGTTGAGGAACTGACAGAGCCAGACTTCACAGACTATGCTGACAGTGCTGCCATTTCTACTCCTGTAGTTTTTATTTCAAAAAGAACAAAAAGGATGGAAAAATAAGCTTCCGGTTTAGGCCACACCCACTTCGGTGTCTAGATGCCTAGATGTAACTTGAAACATGCTGTCTGTGCCGTGCTGCTACTTCGGATAGGTCCTGCTCACCCTGTCCATATAAGCATACATGCATACAAAACTCAGTATCAGTACTGCAGTATTGTCAGTTTAACTGCCGATTTGTCCTTTGCATCAAAAAATATATATATGAAGAAAAATATTTTTACCTCATACCAGTAAATTGGGCAGTAGTTTGACCAGCCAGATTAATAATCCATTTCTTCTTCTTACCCACAGGACGCTGATGCAGAGGACGGAAAACAAGAGAAGAAAAAAGGTGCAAAGAAGTGTAAGAGCCTGGAGAGGAGATCGACACGAAAGAGAAAGTCCATTAGTTACAGGTGATTTTGACGTGCCACAGAACTCAAACCTTGACTATCTCTCCTGCTATACTCGCATTTGATTTATTCTTTCTTAATCACCAGGTTTGATGACTTTGATGAAGCGATCGATGAAGCAATAGAGGAAGACGTACAGAATTCGGATGGAGGAGGTGGGGAAACGTGCATGCACAAGGGGATGAAAGAATGTCAGGTTATTCATTATTCTTGGAATAAGTTGTAGTGTTTTGTGTAATTTCCCATAGATGTGGGTCTTGATAAGGATATGGGCGCTATCACAGGCCAGGAAGAGAAAGAGGGAGCCAGAGAGATCCGACAGCCTGTGAAAGCTCCTGCTCCACGCAAGAGGAAACGCCGCCGGAGACTTAATGATTTAGACAGCGAAAGCACAGTGGATGAGGAGGAGAGCGAGGACGAGTTTCAGCTCAGTGACAGGTGAGGGTTTTTTTTTTTTTTTTTGGGAGATATCACACCGTAGCAGCCTGGAAGGACTGAAATTGTGACATTTACACAAAGCAGATGAACGTACAGCCATCTGCGCACTAACGCAGAGTCACACAGCTACACCCCGGATGTCAGTAATCACGCCTTTCTGTCCTATTTCTTCTGTCCCCTTCCTTGAGCCCAGTATGGAGGAGGATGATTTTGTGGTGTCGGGAGATGATGGAGGCAGCGAAGCTGAAGCTGCATCCTGGGATGGGAGTGAGAGAGGCAGCATCTCCAGCAGTGTAGACCGTCTGCCGCCAGCCAGGAGAACAGCCAGGAACGGCCGAGCACAGAAAACCAAGAGGAGGACACGCAGATCAGTGCGACGCCACCGAGGCTCTTCGGAGGAAGAAGAGGAGGAAGAGGAGGAGGAAGAGGAGGAAGAGATGGGTTTGTAGTCACAATTATATTTCTATGCTCTAAAGATTTGGAACACACATCCTCCTAATATTTGTGTGATTTCTTTCAGTTTATGTTTAATGTTTAATTTTTACACTGTTATTTTATAATAATGGTTGTAACACAGTTTAGTGTTGTTGTTTTTTTTTTTTGTTTTTTTTGCATTGTAAATGTCTTTTACAGTGTAAATGTATTTTATTCATATTTTTTATTATATGAAAAAATACATTTACATTTTTGTTATTTATATATCTTTAACTATCCATTTAATTGGATATATTTAACGCTTTCAGTTTTTTTCCACATACTGTATTTTGAGCTGCATTTTAAATCTGTGAAAGGTGCCAACATTTATGGCATTTTTGATTTTTGACACTATGCTACAGAGAAACAGGAGACACCTGAAAACTGTGCAGCAGCAGCAGCTGTCAGAACAAACACGAATAAAATTCCCAGACGGAAAAACGAAATCCCTGAAGGGGAAAAGACGTGGGATGTGAAAGGCGCGTATTCGTTTCTGGTTACAGTTCATTTTGCTTTGTGCCGACTTTATGTAGGTGAACTCTGACCCGGTCATTGACAAATCTCAGTCTTGTGCACCAGTAGAAAAGAGGTGGGTGAGACTGTGGTCTGTTTGGTTGTGATCATATTAATTAATACATGATGGTGTAGCAGTCACAGCAACCCTTTGCCTTGCTGTTTTGTTACTGTTGCTTGGAGCACAACTAAACAACAACAACAACAACAAAAAAAACATCTGTCTCGTCCACCAACATACTGCATCTTGTTAGCAGTGTTTCATTATTATTAGTAGTAGTAGTAGCAGCATTATTCTTCATTCATTCATTCATTCGTTCATTCATTCACTCATCTTCAGTGAGCTTTATCCTGGTCAGGGTTGCAGTAGATCAGGAGCCTATCCTGGGGACACACCCTGGGTGGGACACCAGTCACACACAGGTACACACACTGATTTACACCTAGGGGAAATTTAGCATAGACAGTCCACCTACTATCATGTTTTTGGGAGGTAGGAGAAACCTGGAGAAGCCAGAGGAACCCCACACTGACATGATGTAGAACATGCATAGAAACTCCACACAGAGAGTAACCGGAACTCGGGATTATTATGCACTGTACATATAATCTAGAGTTAAGTGGGCCATTAACTGAAGATTATACTTTTAAAGTAACACAGGCAGCATTTTGTCTTTCTTCCGGTTCCCCTGATATAGACACGGAGGGCTCCAGTGAGGTCAGTGACAGCGACGTGAATATGAGCAGAAGGAGGTCACGGCGCAGTCAGAAAGCCCAGATCAACTACTGCGAGACGTCCGAGTCGGAGGGATCGCAGAAAGCCTCCGAACGGAAAGCTAACCAAGCGCCACGTCGCCGCCGAATCTCCAGCTCTAACAGTGAGTCAGCTCTCCACTCTGTCTCACTCTCTGAACGTCCATTATCCTCTGTTTAGCAGGGAACTGGTTAAACTGGTAGCTATATGTTTCCCTTTACTTGTTACCTACATTCGCTACGCTCTCTAGGTTCAGTGAAAAGCCAAAGAAGGAAGACGCTAAACATGTTTTTGTTAGTGAAGGACATTTAGGATAAAAGCGAGAATTGTATGTATGTATTTCATGTTTGCTTGAAACATTGCTTTTAATTCTGTCAGTTCTAATGAGTGCACATGTCTCAGTATTTGTGATAATGTTTAACCACTTCAAAGCAGTGTTCATTTAGCTGGTAATAGAGACTGAGTCAATACAGTGGTCTGTATGTAGTGTGTTGTTTTTTTTGGTTTTTTTTTATTGCCTAATACATCTGTTTCTCCCAACTATTGTTGGAAAATACAGTAGGATATAGTATAGTATAGCAAAACTGAACTGTTTTGGGTTCTAAATTGTATCATAGTCTGTCATTTAGATCATTAATTCCATATTGAGATTGCATAGTATCATCTTTATAGGGAACAATACACACTTTATAATGGTAAACTTGCATATATATGAAGTCAGGAGTAAAATACGACAGGAACATAGTCAACGTCGGGGTGGTGTGATGTCGAGACCATGCCTATAGTTTTTATTATTAATTATTATTCACTTTTTATTAGTAATTAAAGAATGGCATGTCGTGGAACGTCTGTTTTAAAAAAAAGTGCATAAACAGTCATTTCCTCACCAACCTTTCTTTATCTTTCACTTGAAGTTAAAGACAAAAAAAAACAAAAAAAACGCAGCTTGTCATATCACCGAGAAACTGGACAGCACAAAGCCCTCTGTCCTGAAGCACTGACACTGGAGACTCCTTCCAGCAGTATTAAACAAACATCTCCTTAATGGAATCTTCGCCAGAGCAATGACTATATTTGCTATTTCACTGTTAAATGTATTTTTTTACTGTGATTATAATTAGGCTTAGATTATTTAGATCGTCTCTGTGAATGAGCTGTTGCTATAGAAACAAGACAATATTCAAACAAACACATTAATATAGACCTGTGATTTGAATTACAGCCGGGCACTACTGCCAGAGCTGCTGTTAAAGAAAATTAATCAACACTTTCTGACCAATAGGATTTGAGAATTCACCAACGCTGTGGTGTGAAATAATTTAAAATGTCCTATGAGTACAGAGATTAATGGTTAAGTAAATAATATATTAAACATCAGTTCATTCAATTAAAGCTTTTTAATATTATTCTAATTTATCTGCATTCTATTCCAGCATCTGTTATTTCTAAGGACTCGGAGCCCGAGGAGGAGCCTGACTCGAGGAGCAGACACCGAGGCAGAAAGAGACAGTCCACGAGGGAAGACTCCAAACAGAGGCACAAACAGCTCAAACTAAAACCAGCAAGAAGTACAAGCGAGGAAGAGGAGGAATCAGACGAGGAAGGAGACGCTGGTGCATCCGATGAGGAAAAGAGGCCACTCCGTAAAAGCCTGAACCGTATCGAGTCGGATGAGGAAGAAGAGGACGGGGTCGAGAAAAGACAGATGAGAAAGGTGGCCGGAAAGCAGGCCAGCGGAGTTACAGACTGCAGGGAGCTGAGTGTGAGGGCACACGCTAGAGGCTCGAAGGACTCGATGATGAAGCACAACGGCCTGCTTCCTCCTAGATCTTCAGCTCAGGATGAAGACGAGGAGGAGGAAGATGAGGACGAGGAGGATGACCTCACCACCACTACGGACTTTGTTAACTTTGTTTTTGACAGCGAACAGTTATCGTGATGTGCTGAAGAAATTTCATATATTATTTTCTCATTGCCTTTTTTTTTTTTTGAGTGTTTTTGAGTGTACTGGACCAATCCAAGCTTCCAGAGGAATTTTCACGTGATGTCTAAACACAATTTCGTTACATACATCATGCACGTCAGATGTAGAGCAGGGTCTCGGTGCACATCCTGATTTTTATGAGTGAAAGGTGTAAAATTTGAAAGTTACATTTGATCGACCAGTCGCAAACTTGATCACATGACATGGCCACATTAGTTTCTCTAACGTTTGCTGCCTTGTAAGTGGAAGACTGGCTCATGATTTTAATTCCGCAGTGTATTTAGCAAGAGACTGGGTTGTCTGGGAATTTACGGCGCTTGTTTCCAGAGCTGAAAACGTATGTATAAAAAAAATAATAATAATAATTCAAAATGTATGGATATTCTAAACTAATATAGAGTCAAGACACTAAGGATCTATTTCACATTTATGTTTCCCTTTTCAAGAAGCTTCACAAACAATGAAAACTGAACGTACAACGTCTTGATCTGGTCTGGATTTTACTCTTGAGGTAAAGGCAAGGTCTCTGTAGTGGTCTTCCATGTCAAGCCGGTCCACTAGTGATTGTAACTTTGGCTCTTTTTCAGAGAGTCAGATCTTTTAGCTCAGCTCATCAATTAGAGTCGACTCTTTCGGTTCCCAAACGGCTCGTTGCCATTTTTTTGACAATGTTTGATATATTGACCAGTGTTTGCTCTCTTTATGATTAAAATTGTTTCGTACCATTCAACAAAATAACATTTCCATGCACTGCACTGCGTTATTCAACATGAATTTAAATAATTGTTACTAATCAATTACGGTTAGTCATTAACACCTGACTACATCCAGAACATCTTCAGCAAACAGCAGTGCAGCACATCCTTCCTGTCCTGCTCATCATAGACATAGCTGAGAGTCAAACACACATCACACTCATGGACAGCTCAGATGTTGAAAAGTGGTTTCCATGGATAGCATTTTGATTCAAATACCTTGCCAGAGTAAAAGCATGCCTACACCGATGAAATAAAATGGCTCATATATGCGTATATGGATGTGAATCGGCTCCTCTTCGCCTAAAGTTCACAAATGACACATTACTGTGGTCCACTCTGATACATACTTGCAGAGATCACACACATCACACACAAAACTACGTTGTGTACATGAAGGTGATTTGGTATTATGCAAATATCTTGCTTATGGGCCAGAGCTGATAGCTAGCTAACTAGGAATAGTTTACTATTATATAAGAATGTGGTGAAAGAGTGTGTTATATAATGAATAAAACATTTTGAGACATACTGTTCTAGGCAAATAATCAATAATGGGTTTATGTGATGTGGCCTGTAGCAAAGCAGAGTTGCTCTTACTACCCCAAAGGTGAAGCGTTTTATCCCTCTTATACCACAGCAATTTGTCAACTTTCAGTTTCTTAAAAAAAACAAAACAAAAAAAAAACACTTCATACTTTTATCTGTTTAGAGTTACATTCAATGTTGTGGACATACATGGTACAAGTTAGTTCCTGTTATCACTTTCATTATGGCAGCTATACAAAGTCATTCCTTCCGCTGCCTCTTTTTTCCCTCTGTCTTAAAGTTCGTAAGGCAGAAAACGCAGTTTGTCGTGTTACAGAGAAAGTAGAATGCACTGAAGCCTGTCCCGTGGTGGAACACTGACTGTTACAAAGCTTAGATTTGAAGCTTAGGATTAGATAACGTGAGTGTCCGTCATGCAAGTCCCTGTGGATGAGCTGTTACTATAGAAACAATACCGCATTAGAGTGAGCACATCTTTAATATAAACCTGGAATTTGAATTACAGACAGCAGTACTGTCAGAACCGCAGTTATGGGTAATTAATCGACACCTTTTAACCAATCAGAATTGAGAATTTGATGGTGCTGTGATATAACTAAGCGTAAATAGCTAGCTAGTGAGCTTGGTAATAACTACTATGACTATAAACATAGGTGTATAGTAAAACTGGGTATTGAATAATTTTCTTTGTTGCTTCGGGATGCTACTACTGCATTATCTTAAACTACGTAAGTTGTTTTAATGCCACGTCTTGACACCACAGCTTTGATAAATCCTTTTGTAAGCATGCTGTCGATGGGAGCACCTCAGTCACCGTGCTCGTTTATAATTGCACACTTAAATAGTTTGCCTAACATTAGCTAGTTTGCTAGCATATGGCCGAACTACCTAATGTCAGATGCCGAGCTACTGCTAACGAAGTAACATTCATGTTATCGAAGCCGACTTTGCTTTATCACAGTGCTTTATTTTGATATCTGTACTATTATATCATGTACCTAAAATCAGTTTCTATGCTAAGCACCACATTAAGCCAAATAAATATATTTAAAAAAAAAAAAAAAGGTTAGAGGTGGTGTCTTATGATCAGGTTTGCACTGATCGACTGATCAAATCCAGTCCTTGTTGACTCAGGGGAAATCAGGATGTGTGTGTCTCAGTAATCCATGTACACTATAGCTGTTCTTCAGAAAGTAAAGCACTGTAATTTGTAAGGCCAGTAACGTGTCATCTGTCTAAAGCTTATATCAGCCTGTAGAGACACTGTACATTTTCTGCTTGTATGCTAGCATCTTTTAAATCTGTGGTTTAGTAATGTTTTCAGTTTTATCCTCTGTTTAAAAAAAAAAAAAAAAAAAAAAAAAAAAGTTTTTATATGAGAAGGAGATTCTGTGGGAATCTGTTTGAAACCGTTTTGCTAATCTTGAATAACAATCCTCTATGCCAGCCTGTGTTTAATTAATACATTTGTTCAAGGAGAATCTTAACCCAACCGTATTGACGTCTTGAGGTGTTTTGCCATCAGAAAAGAAATAAAAGTGCCACAAAATATCCAGGCACAGAATTTAGTCAAAGCAAACTAGCAGCTTTTATGGAAATGACTTACATACAGTATATAGCTACTTTATGAAAGTAGTGTGTCTTATTCCTATCCTAGATCTCATTTCTGATGTTTGTTCATTTAAATTGTGTATATTTTGAATTGTTTCCCCACATTTTGTTGATTATAGTGCATCTACAAAAGTAACCTAAGGTAGTTAAATCTGTCCATGCTGACTTATTTTGTTCTCTTTGAGTTCTTTTTTTAATACTGTATGTGATAAATTGTATGTGCCTGTTGACTTGCCCTTAGGCTGAAGTAAATCTTCTTGACTGAATGCACTTATCAAAGCACCTTTGATTGTACCAGATGGCCCAGCTCAGCACTAGACGGTTTCGACTCTCGTTCGAAAGCACTTTAAACAATGCCCTCTTCTTGCTCCTTGCTCCTTCCTTCCCATTCATTCAAAACTGTGCTGTGCACTCTACTTGGTTATTTGAAATACAACACTACCAAATCATTCCAGGTACACACCACATGAACCAAGTCTGGAGTCCCGGTCAATGTGGCCTTTGTCTGCTGTAAAGTTATTCAACTGGAATGAGTGTTACTTATATTTTACTGTTCTAATGTTCAGCCGCAGTACATAACAAATCCAAAACCTAAATAAACGTGATAAGCGTATCTCTGTGTAATAAAGTCTCTGCGTTTATTACAGTTACTACAGNTACAGTTACTACAGCTTCAGCAAACATGGATCTCCAGTTGTGGGCATCTGACCTTTGGCTTGTAATAGCACTTCTAGAGCGGAAGGTGGCAGTGAAGATCCCCTCAAAGATCAAAAATGTACAGGAAGTGTTGTCTTTTCTCCTGTTGTCAATATAAAAACACTGATGTGGTGCGTCCTAAACCGACCCCTTGTTCCGTAGCCCATGTACTTGGTGTTTATCAGGGGGTGAAGAAAAGGACTGAGAAGTACTCAAGTGAAAGTGTACATAATGTGTCAAAATCTTAATAAAAAGGGAAGGTACCCAGCCAAACATGTAGTCAAGTGAAAGTAAAAAAGAAATGCTACTTTTACACATATTTAGATGTTAAAAAGTAAGAGGTTACTTCTTACTTTTTAACATCTAAATATGTGTAAAAGTAAGAAGTAAATGTGTTTCAGTGATAAAATTAAATTTCATTGTCATGTTTTCATGTGAAAAGTAAATGTTGCTTATCTAAAGTAACCTTAGAAGATTTTTTTTAAAGAAACTAAGTTTGCTGGGCATATGCATGACTAACACTGTAGTTTTGTAATGAATTAATCAAAAGAAAAATAGCTTGTACTATGTAATCAATATTCGCCACATTTACGTTAACTACTGGAATCAATGCTAGTCTAACCTGGCAATAGCAAAGAAAGCAAGCAACTTAAATATAGCCAGTTAATGTTAGCAAATTGCCGAAGCTTACCTCAACATACAAGTCATGTCATCTCTCATACATAGATATGCAAGTCATATCATCTCTCATACCTCAACATGCTTCTCATTTCGTCTCTCATTCCTCAATATTTACATCATGTCATCTCTCATACATCAACATGCATGTCATGTCATCTATCATACCTCAGAATGCATGTCATGTCATCTGTAACCATTTCTTTCATGTTTATTTCCCAACTCATTACCACTGCTTCATTTGAATGCATTACTGATAGAAATGATCAATTTCTATAGTAAATACCAGTGACTATATAAATGAGCAGACAACACGACACCATTCACTCCCATTGTGTGTTTTTGAAGGCTTTTTGGGTCTAAAAGAGAGGCGCCATCTTGCGAAAATTGGAGCAAGAGTCTGCACAGTAGAATGAGCTAGAATTTGTGCAGTAGATATGACCAGACGGGCAATGGGTCCACCTGTCACTCACCCATATTAGTGATGGACATGTTACGTGAACGTACACACTGATATTACCTGAAGTGCAAATTAATATGGCACATGGGCTAACTCAGAGTGGCTAATACATCATTAGTAATTTGTCTCTAAAATATTAAATGATAGTCGTCGAATTTTTGCTGGTTTATTGATTTCACTGGTGTAAGAAAAAGATTTTAGAGCTTTGAATCATGACCTACTAGCTACCATTTGCTAGCTAGCTGAATGTATCCGTCATTTTAATCAAAAGTATTGAAAGCGTAAGGAGCGAATATAAGGTACCAACTGAACATATTCTGGTAACATTGACACTCAACACAACCTATTTTTTGAGGGGGAAAAAATCAATGCGGTCTTATGCTCCACTCGTTTTGTCTGTGGAGTTCGTTTAAAAAGGAGTGACTGGCTAAATTTACCAAGATATTTAGAGTGTTTGCTGAGGTCATACAGTAAATTATAGATTATTATGAAATTTAGCTAGTGTTAGCTGCCTTGGTTTGTGCCATCACTTTGTTCGCTCGTGTGGGTCTGCTAGCTTAGCCATCAAAATGAGCAATGTAGTGAAATACTGCAAAGAAAAACTCCCCACTGAGGGTCTGTTAGAACAGTTTACAGCAGAATGAGACATGGCTTTGCTACAGGACTTTCCAGAGCTTGAGGTCTGCGTTGGAAAGTGTGTGTGCGTTCATGAGGTTCAACTATCATATCCAAAACTGTCAATCACCTCACCAACCATACCCTTCTATTTATCGTAAGGAAAAATATTGGGGGAGATATCAAGGTCAAATGAATTTGACTGTAAAAATGACAGAATACCATTTTTGAAAATAATTTGTGGAGATGTAATTTAAAATTGAAGTTTGCCACCTGTCCCATTGACTATGTTTATTTGGGTTGCAGCCAGATTCCGAATACGATGTTTATATCATACAGGTATCCGGAATACTCCTGTATACACGGTTGTTGTAAGTACGCCTGAGTTGCCATTCGTAAATACCTAGCCTACAGCTAAGCATCTGTTAGCACCCACAATTCCTTGCAGTGCAACCTCCTTTCGGTGGACTTTCTGAATGAGGTGTTTATAATATCGCCAATATTTATTAATATCGGAATATTGATGTGCATGTACACGTAGCTACTGACTAAAATGAGAATAGTCGGGGTTAAAACATCGTACTGCAGCCAGCCACTAGACTCCCTCAGAAACATTTTGGCTCGTCCATCTACAGTATATACACTCAGCGGTAAATATATAAATACTGTAGTTTTTGGTGCCATGATCAAAGGAGACTTCTTTTTTAAAATATTTATTTATTATTTAATTATTTATAGTATATTATTTTATACTCTGATAAAACTCTATTATATCTTATGCTCTTCTACGTGTCTAAGGCGATTTTACGCGTTAGCTACTTGCCCCTGAGAAGAGTTCAGGAGTCTGAGTGCAGAAGTACAGGAGTACGTAGGGCTCTAGGTAGTGATTTGAGACGCGCCCCGGAGCTCATGTGGCGCGCATGGAAACGACAAAGTAAAGCGTACCAGTGTGGTGCTTTAACCAGAAAATAGGTTGTCTCCAGAACGTTTGTTCGCTTTTTAATTAGCTTAAACAATATTGTGCAAAAGTTTATTGTATAAAGCTGCAGTATTTGTTTTTATATTTAGCTAAAAATACGTCAGTTGCTATTTCAGGCTAGCAGCTCTGTTGTTGTTAGCTAGCATCTTGTTGTTTAGCCACTGAGGCGAGGTCGCTAGCTTTAGGAAATAAATAAGGTGACAGGTGAGGTGTTTTTACTCAGTTTGTAAAAATATGGTTTTGTTAAAAAGTTTGCCTCCTCCTGCTGAGGGAGTTCGGCATCAGCAGGCCGAGACTACAGCGGTTTTAGACGGTAAGGGACTCGGCACAGGGACGCTGTATGTGGCCGAATCGTAAGTAACAGCAACATTAGCCTTTATTCTGTGTGTGTGTGTGTGTGTGTTCTTTATTGTTGTTTATTGTGTGTGTGTGTGTGTGTGTGTGTGTGTGTGTGTTGGAATGACACACGTCTGCTGCAGGCATTAATGTTCTTCGGCTCTAGTTTAACACAGCTCTTTAAAGGTATAGTTTGACTAAAAATAAACTTAAACAGTTTACCTCAAATGTAGTCAATCAGCCAAGATTTATCCCACTTGTGAAGTTTGCATCTTCAGGTTTACACTGATGATATGAAGCTAATGTTGCTAACAGACAAGGGAGGCTTATGGACACCAGATCAGCATCATGCCAGCTAAAGGTCTAAACTACACACTGACCTTAAATGTTTTGTAAAATATTAGAATATGTCGATTTTATAGTTATGTACTATGGGTGTAACATTATGCCTCTCTCTGAATCTGTTTAATAGCTGAAATCAGAAAGTGTATTATTATCATCATTATTATTATTAATAGAATCATCATTATCCATTCACGTATAAATTCTCTGTATCGCTTATCCTACACATGGTTATGGGGACCCTGGAGCCTATCCAAGGCACAATCACACACACACACACACACACACGCGTTCACTCACATTAATAATTTAAAGTCTACAACGCATTTGTAGCGTCTTTGGACTGGGGGAGGAAACCGGACTACCCCGAGGAAACCCCCGAAGCACAGGGAGAACATGCAAACTCCCGCAAACAGGGCGGAGGCAGGATTCGAACCCCCAACCCTGGAGGAGCAAGGCAACAGTGCTAAACACTAAGCCCCCATGCCCCCATTATTGTTACTGTCATTATTATAATTATTGCTTTAAACACTGGGGGAAAAAAAACAACAACCCAGAGATAGAAATGTCAGTCTGGGGTGTTAATTCTGCCTGTGACAGTTCCTCAACCTCAGCTGCATCACTCGAGTTCTTATGCTGCCTTCAAGTCTTCCATCAGATGCTTGTATGTACGAGTTTGGAGACGATGAGTGCAATGTGGGTTGCATTGAAGTGGTTTTAGTAGGAAAATATTACACCGTCAATGACAAGATGATTATTTAGCCTTACTGAAAGTAAATTAAGAATTAATTAGTTAAAATGCAAAATTACCACTTAAACCTTGCCATCTGCTTTAGACGTCACGTTCACATTGGCGGTTTTCATGACTTTTTGATATTGCTATGCCCCCAACTTGGAAAGTCAGGGTTCATTGAAAAATAGGGGTTAGTGTTAGTTCCTGAGTAGTAATTAAGACAATAAAGACATGTGGTTTGTACAGTGATATCTTGGAGGTTATAATGTTTCCTTACTTGTAAGCACAGTGCAAACTGAGAGTAGCAAATGTTCCACACCTAGCATGTCTTGGCTGATAGGTTTATTTAGGGTAAGGAGAACATTGTGTGAATTAGGTTTTTGAGAGTGTCCGACTTTTGACCTTAGACCTTCAGGACATACGGTAGAATGTACGTCCTGAAGTGAGACATTTAAAAGTAGCATAAAAACAAAGAGTAACAGAATTAATATTCTTTCTTGTCAGGTGCCTGTCATGGTTCAATGGCTCAGGAATGGGTTTTTCACTGGATTATCCCTCCATCAGCCTGCATGCCATCTCCCGAGACCTGAGTGCTTATCCACAGGAGCATCTGTACGTGATGGTCAACAAAAAACTGAATGGTAGGCAGATGAATGTCTGTACCCCGTGACACTTTCAGATACATTTGGGACACATGCATGTTAAATGATGCAGGAAACTAGTAGTTTGTTAAATATTGTATTTGTGTCAGGTTGATAGACAGATTTTTTTTTATACATCTTTAGAAATCAATAATTTTTTTTTATAGGTCATTGCTAAGATAAGTAGTAATTAACCTCCAGCAATTTAGACTTCACTCGCTTGAAGTTTTTTTAATCTGAATGATTGAATTACCAGACGAAAATGAGGCTGAGATGCGGGAGAAAGCTCCAGATGAGGAAGGCGAAGAGGAGAGCGACGACGACGATGAAGATGAGGTCATCACAGAGATCCGCTTTGTGCCCAGTGATAAAGCAGCGTGTGAGTGTGCGCACCTTGATTTCTGCTTTGCTTGAAATTGAAGATTTGTCATGCACAGCTCCACATTTCATGAAACTGCACACCTTGAACCAAGCAGTGTGATTATGGTGCAGCGGTTGATCACAAACCTTAAGCTTTTTGCATTAAATGCTACATGTGAGAGTAAGGAAATTTTGATTCTGAGCAGTGAAAAGGCAAGAATGCTGTTTTGTGGGTCAGTAGTAATGTCTTAGCAAAACAAATTCACTGATTTCAAGTCAAACTTGACTTTGTACGTTAATGTCTTCATGACTAATAGTAAACACAGTTTTAAACATGAATTTTCCGTTTATTGAGAGTGTGTGGGATACAAGTGGAGTCTGGTCTATAATAAAACAGGCTACTATATCTGGGTGTAGTGATACAGCATGTTGTATCATTCAAAACAAGGTATTTCAAACAATACATTCAACAGACTGCATATTAAGGAAAGTTATTCATAAAATACTGCTTATATTATGTGAGGTGTATTAAACACTTAAACTTAATCAAGCCTACACTCCCTCTTCTGAAAACGTAGCTTCCTCTTTATCTCAAATCAGGACAGGCTACAGCAGTTTAAAAAAATTGCACTGTTTTTTCCCAAGCTAATACACTAGGATACTTATAACACACACGCAGTCGGGGGCAGTCGTGGCCTAATGGTCTGAGAGTCGGACTTGTAACCCGAAGGTGAACCTGAAGGTGGTGGGTTNCCCGGGCGCCGCAGCTAAAATGGCTGCCCACTGCTCCGGGTGTGTGTTCACGGGTGTGTGTGTTCACTACTGTGTGTCCACTTGGATGGGTTAAGTGCAGAGCACAAATTCCGAGTATGGCTCACCATACTTGGCCACAAAGTCACTTCCACTTCCACTTTTCCAGAGCAACGTCTCTGTGCTTCATTGCAAAGCAAATTTCCCATTTCCCGGTTCATTTTTGGTTCCAGATAGTCGTCCCGAGTATCTTGAGCCAGTCTGTGACACTCACTGCTGTGCTTCTGGCTTGAAGAGTTTCATTTACCTAAAATAGATCAGCACTGGGGTTTTGACTGCTCTGTTTGGATATATCAAAAACTTGAAGCTTGGCAAATAGGCAGCAAACCATTGATTAATACTCAGTTCTACACTAATAGCTGGTGATGCACTATATAGGTGCATTCTATACACAGTGTTATTTTCTAGTGGGAATACATTTGATTTCTGGTCATTTATTTGGCAAATCCAGTGTAAAGCCATTTGAGCAGGTAGTTCTACAAATTAACTAAACTCTGTTGTGTGTTGCAGTGGAGTCCATGTTTTCCGCCATGTGTGACTGCCAGGCTTTGCACCCTGACCCCGAGGACGCGGACTCTGACAATGAGGAGTTTGAAGGGGAGGAATATGAAGAAGAAGAGGAGGAGACTGGTAAAGAATCTGTTTTAATAAGGTTTTTCATAGATCATACATAGATCATACACATACATTCCCTCATACACTTTCAGCAACATAGTCAAAGTTGCTCACTGCTGTGCTCTCTCTTTCCCATTCATATCAAGGCCAGGGTGATGTACCTACGTTCTACACATATGAAGAGGGTTTGTCGCACCTGACCGCAGAGGGCCAGGCCACGCTGCAAAGACTCGAAGGGATGCTCGCTCAGTCCGTCACGCAACAGTTTCACATGGCTGGAGTTCGCACCGATGAGCCATCGGCTGAGTTTGAAGGTCTGTCTAGTTTGTTTTTGAGTTGCAAGTAGGACTGATGTTGAAAATACACCAAATCAGTAAGTGAAATGTTCAGCCGAAATAGCATCAGATTTGGCCTTATATCATTAAGTAACCACTAGGTGTCAGTAGCAGAACAAAGCCCAGTGATGAGGCTGTTTGTAAGTGTGCACCATAATTTTTCACCTAACCCATATGAAGTCTTTGTGTATGTTTGGTAAATGCCCCAAAATGTTCTATAATACAGGCTAAATCTTTACATACCTTCTTCAATCTACATAGTCTTATTTTTAAACAAGAGATGATATAAAATAGTATGTTTAGACCTTTAATTTTAAAGTGGATCTAAATCATCCAAAGAACATCCAGATGTTTGGTATAATTCTGTCTTTAAACTAGTGGGTCGAGGAAAAGGGTGATTTCGGTTGTCCAGGACACATTCATAACAGTACAGTCTTCAACTACAACAAGTTGTTCATGATTATAGATTACATTAAGTGAAACTGTGTCCTAAACTAAGTCTGCATGATTGATTAAGATCTGAATGCGGTTTGAGGCAGATATGTACTGAAAGGTGTTTCGGTGAGAGAGACTTCTTACATGTTAGCTTGTTCAACCTTGTATATTTAGGTAAGGGGATAATTGTGTAATTTTGATTTTCCACTGAATCATTGATTTAGATGCTACACTTGTTTGAATTTTGGTTTTGTGGTGCTGCACAATGTGGACTAAGTATTTTGAATAAGGTGCAGTTATCATTATTAACCTATAGGCCAGTAAAGACTCTACAAATAATCTCTGATTTCTGTCTTTGTATTTGTTCTCCAGATGGGATGGAGGTCGACCCAAATTCTGCAGTAGCTGGACAGTTTGATGATGCTGATGTTGATCACTGGTAAATAATATATTATTTTACACCTACATCGCACTTTAATTAGTAAGTTTGTCAACTAGAGCTTAATTATAAAATGTACAAACTTAACATAGCACTTGAGTTTTATCTTCAGTCTCTGGCTGTTTTTCATGTTGTAATGTTGAATTTATGAAATTTGTCATTCTTTTTAGGGTGTGTGGTTATGAAAATTTGCAAAATTGTAAATATACAAGTCAATATGATGGTATTTGCTATGTTGGGTTATAAAGCTGAAAAGCAGTGATATGATTCACATCCATGGGACTGTTTTTAAAAGGGTAGTATATTTCAAAAGGATTGATGCACTTGGAAATCAGGTGGTTCATATAAATCCCAAGACTGGTTGCTTATGAATTCATGAATTCTTATTTATATATAAGTATTCACCACATTGGAATGTTTCGCATTTCTAGTGTTATTACATGGACCTGAAATACTGTGCATCTGCATAAAATACACTATATAGGCAAAAGTTTGGGACTCCTGACCATCACACCCATGTTTGTGCCTTCCCCAAAGTGTTGCCACAAATTGGGAAGCAAACAATTGTATAGCATGTCTTCGTATGCTGTATTATATTTTCCTTTCGCTGGAACTAAGGGGCCCTGGAACTGTGACTGACACCGACCCCCCCCACCCCAGGCCTCCTCACCCGACATCAGTGCCTGACTTCACTAATACTCTTGTGACTCGATGGGCAAACCCCCACAGCCACGCTCCAAAATCTAATGGAAAAGAAGAAGAGTGGAAGTTATTATAACAAAAGGGGACACTAAATTGTGAATGGGATGTTCAGTCAGCACATATGGGTGTGATTGGCCTGGTGTCTACAAACTTCTGGAAATATAGTTTAGGAGGTAAAAGTGTTTGTTTGAGTCCAAAATTGAACTCTTTGGCCTTGGCACAAAATACTACATTTGGTGGAAACCCAACACTGCAAGGTTTGTCTTCCAAAAGGACAACAGCTCTGAGCATACTGCCAAAGCTGGAGTGGAGTGGTTCAAAATGAAGAACCTGGGTGTGTTAGAAATGCCTAGTCAAAGCCCAGACCTCAGTTTAGTTAGGAATCTGTGGAAAGACTTCTATTCCTCACTGTAACTGGTTTTCTGCAGATGCAGTATACTCCACTGCTGCTAACTGAAGCACTTAAGGGGCTCTGTGTGACCGGGACTCGTTCAGCAATCCGACTTCTCCAGTCTGCTCCCCACATTAAGTGGAGCTGCTGGATTTCAACACAGGTTTACCTGATGCCAGCACCATTTCTGTTCTTGTGTTATGTTTTGTATTCTTCCTTCAGACCAAATTATGAGTGCTCTCTAAAAGTAAGTCATATTTGTATGAAATGTCATGAAATAAAATAGTTTTTTGTATAAAGCTGTTGTAGAAGATGCCTGATTCCCTTCTAGTTGTGGATTCTTTCTTTTTGGAGCACTTAAAGCTTGATGAGTGCAAAAAAGTGGACATTTTTGCACTCCATCTTCTTGGAGCCATTTTATTGCTCAGAATGGTGCCATTGTTGGATTCAGAATTTTTTATTATTATTATTATTTTTTGCACTCATGAAACTATTAGTGTTAAATTTGGTCTGGAAAAGCTGTAAACATTCAGCAGCATTCAGTCTTCAAGCTGGACTTGTACAATACACTCCTGAACAAAATCTTAAGATGGGGGGAAACATTCCAAGTATTCGCATTTCGCACTGGTGGATCATAACCAGGTTGTAAGAACTGCTTCAAGATGTCAATAGAAGAAAAAGGAGCAAGAGACAAAAAAAACAGAGATTGGCAATTTATTGAAAACTGCATTTAAACTCAAACAGGCT
>CM074950.1:20371191-20402810 GCA_037577455.1 Pangasius macronema
TCAGTCTTACTACGACTGACTTTCATTCCTCTTCTCTCCAGTGCAAACCTCCACCTCTCCAGGTTTTCCTCCACCTGTTCCCTGCTCTCACAATGCTTAAACTGTAGCTATAAACTTCCACTCCTTGTTAGCTACATTGGCCTTGTGTCTCCAGTGCAAACCTACACAAGCAAACTTCGGACACCAAAAACGACTTCGTTTACTGACTAAATCTGGGGCAACCTTGTAAATTTCATCTCCGATTCTTTTCACAAACTCAGGTTTGAGGCATATCTAGTAATACCAATAAAATAGTTTTAACCTGATTTAATTCTTAGTCATTTATTACTCTGTTGTTTCACTTGATAGAGAAATGACTGACTAACATTTCCTGAATGAGTAACTTCATCTTTTGCTCCAAGATCCAGATTCCTCTAAGAGTCTGTATTTTATTAAACACTCACGCTACAGATGCACTCAGGTCACCCTCTGCTGGTAAGAAAGGGCTGCTGCTTCAGAACCAATCACTCCTCCAGTGTGTCTCTCCTCCAACCTGTTTCAGTCAGGACCCCTAAAGTTTCCCTGATCCGTGGTTGCCAGGCTTCTCCACTGAGTTAACTAACACTCCTAGTGTGTGTTTGTGTGAGTGTGTTCCCTGTGTGGCCTCAAGTGAACACTCGGGCAACACTCGTAAACTATATCCACAGCCTTTACCAAAGTGTTCTGTCCACAGCCTCTGTCCTTTTTTGTCTCCACCTTGTCACTGTTTTTTTTCTCTCTCTCTTGTTAACCACTGTTTTTTTTTCAATTGTTAGTGTCCTGTTTTTCTCTCCAGTTCAGTGGAAACACCACTGCATGAGTGGGTCTGACTGCTGTTTTGAGAATATGTGAGATTATGTGTTTGGATTTGAAGAGGAAGTGAACACGTCCCATGAATCCACCATGAGAATAATTGACAAATGACTAGCTTTGCTTGTCTCACTCTGATTTTTTTTTTCACTCATGGATGCACTGTGTATCGACATTTGACTCTGGATCAGTCAGGTCAGCTTGGACGTATTTGAGCCACAGTTTTCACATGAACACCTGTGACGTGAGGCAGAACCTGAAAGCATTGAAGTCATCGTGCTTACTAAGGGACTGTCGACATCAGATCAGTTTTGATTAGATCAGCAGAACTCTACTGTCCATTTCAGATTGAAAATGCAAAAATGGATTTGGTGTGTTCTTTGTTTTCTTATTCTTTCCATCCATTATGGCCTGTACCATTGGATGGAAAAAAATCAGTCAAAATTTCTTTTCATTTGAGAGCCCAAGCCAATTGGGTGAAAGAAAAAAAATGTAAAGAAAAGGCTAATTGACCTACCAAACAGAAAAGGAGGGGGGAAAAAAGCAAAACAAATCAGTGGATAGCTGTGTTTGATGTAGCAATGCCTCTTCTTAGCTCAGCTTGATGTAAATCCCAAATACTCCACACCTCCATTAACCAATATTCATGCTATCAAGCTCCACAATGAGCTATATAAACACTTCAGTGAACATGTTTGCGGTTGTTAATTGGCAGAATTCAGAAGTAAGTCTAAAATTATTAATATTTACCTCTGGAGACTACTATTTAGGAACATGCTGCAATTTAATTTTTGCTAATTTATATCAATTTTCTTTTAGTCATGAACATTAACATAAACATTAGTCAATTGCATTTAAACAAATGTAAATTAATACATTTGTTAACTTACTTTGTTGCTTTAGCATTACTTAGGATTTATTAATGCTAAATAGTAGCTTAAGTTTAAATAAACATGTCAAGTATCTGATGGCTCGATATTTCTTACTCGATGACATCTGGGAGCAAACTTATCAAAACCAGAGATGATGTGGTGGCATGTGACTAGAAACTCTGCAAGTGGACAAAGATGTATCTCCGAAACAGAAAAACAAATCTCGTCCGATGCCATGCCAAGCCAACGGGTTAATACATATACACAGAGAATATTTTACTCCTTATATTAGTACACTTAGGTCTAGCAAGCATCTGTGAGTTCTTAGTCACTAGGAGAAAGAGAAAATTACACACATACAAGATGTAACTTTTCTCAGTATCTATGCTAATTGAGATGTATGTTTGTGTCTGATGAGGTTTCTCTGCCTGTGTTTAGGGAGTATAGTTAGTGTGGGTGATCCAAAGAAGAAATACACACGCTTTGAGAAGATTGGCCAGGGGTGAGTCTTCTTTCACTTTTGTATCTTCAACAGTGGCAAACTTTTTACAATACACCTTTGAAAACTCTCAACCGTTCTCTTTATTGGTGATCTCAGGGCGTCTGGAACGGTCTACACAGCAATCGACATCGCCACAGGACAAGAGGTAAAAGCAGAATCTCAGAGATGTTGTAGATGAAGGAACAATGTGTCTTTCAGTAGCTATTGATGTGTGGGATTTCATCAAATGAAAGCAGGTTTTTACTCAAAGGCCACTCTTGGGCTGGAGGAGAGAATGAAAGAGCAAAAGAGGAGGAGAAAGAGCGAGAGAGAGAGGCCTAATGGGCTGTGTGAATGCCTTTGTTTGTGTGGGTTTTTTTTTTTTTTGCATGGCACTTTAACATGGTGCTGAAGGATTTCTTTTATCTCGCCGGCTTTTAGGTGGCCATCAAGCAGATGAATTTGCAGCAGCAGCCCAAGAAGGAGCTCATCATCAATGAGATCTTGGTCATGAGGGAAAACAAGAATCCCAACATCGTTAATTACCTGGACAGGTAAGGTCATCACGATCGGAAGCGCAAACAGTGTCCGGGTGTACTCATTGATTCATTACCATTCAGTAACACAAACACTTTATCATACAAGCAGAGTCAGAACAACCAGGAATTCATCTGACACATTAAATTAGATTAGATTAGCTATATTTTATTTGTTTTCATTCATTTTATTATTTATTTAAAGGGTTATTTTTGTACACAACAAGTAAGATTTAAAGATTAAATAAATAAGAAGAAATCAAGAATAAATAAGAATAAAATAAATAATAATAAAGAAATAAGTGATAATCAACAATAATGAATAAATGTGATAAATAATATATACACAATAACTAAACATTTATTTATTACACTACACTATTACACTATTGTATTAAAAACATGATTAAATCTTTAAATTTAATTAAAGATTAAACACCATGTTAAAAATATATTTTGTTGTAAAAATAATTGAAAATCATTTTCATGTTTTTTTTTTTTTTATTTGACATACATAGATTCTTTTTTAAAGGGCAATAAGCTGGTTACATAAAATAAAGGTTTTCCAGTGACGGATTGGAAATAAGATTTAAAAAAAAGGCTGAATTTATTCCAAACACAGCGTTTAAGACAAAAGCATATATTCATCATTTAGAAAGCAGCTCTGTATAAGGGAGTGTCCATGGGAACAGCGTTGTGTGCGAATATTTTTAGTAAAAAAAATATGTGATGATTTTCACATAATGAGACCTGCTAGTCTGCCCCATAATTCCCTGTCAGTATAACACTGTCATGGCAGGTCCACAGGGCTTTGGCTGTTTCTGTAGATACCCCGTCTTTCCCTGGGCTGTAATGTTACCCCTGGGAGTAGCTGGATGGATTTCTCTGTCTTTACGGTTACCACTCCATCTCGGCACTAATGTATTGCCCCAGGCTCTCGCTGTGTGGTTGCCGTAGATACTCTGTGTAATGCAGTGTGTTGCCGTGGTGCTGTCTGGTTGCCATAGTTACCTGGTTGGCGACGAGTTGTGGGTGGTGATGGAGTATCTGGCTGGAGGCTCTCTGACCGATGTGGTGACGGAGACGTGCATGGACGAGGCGCAGATCGCTGCTGTGTGCCGAGAGGTGAGTGAAAGATGTTTTAAGCCTGTCGGATTTTTAAACCCAGTTTAAAGTAGCTCACGTGGTCCTAAGGGGGAAGTGTAAAGTAGTGAACATACTAGGATAAAGTAGTATTCATAGTTTAAAAGAAGTAGTGTATGCATAAGTGTAATGCTGGTGTAAAGCAGTGTTTTTAGCCCAGGGGTACTAGTGTAAAGTGGTGTGTGTAGTCTGAGTGAACTACAGCATGAAGGTTAAGGGGACTACTGCAGTAGGTGACCTGAATACGAGAGAGAGAGAGAGAGAGAGAGAGAGAGAGAGAGAGAGAGAACACCAAAATAGTCTAAGGGGCCTAGTGTAAAGTAGTGTAGACAGCTTGAAAAACTCTTATAAAGTGGTGTTAATGTAGTCCAAGGGGCCTAGTGTAAAGTAGTGTAGACAGCCTAGAAAATTACTGTAAAGTAGTGTAACATTGTCCCAGACTGCTAATGTTACCTGAGATGAGTAGCATTAAGTAGTGAATGTAGCCAGTGGAAATCACTGTAAAGTACAGTTGACTAGAGCAAAGGGGACCAGTATAAAACTAGCATACATGGCCTAAAGCAAGAAAACAGTGTAATGTTATAAACAGCATGAAAAGACTACTGTAAAGTGCTGTCCAAGTCTACTAGTTAACCCATGGGGCCTAGTGTAGTGTGGACAGCCCAGAAATGCTATTACATCAGTGCAGTGTAGTCCGAGTCTACTAGTGTAGGAGCCTAGTGTAAAGTATTGTAGTCTATGTGCTCCAGTGCTTCCCAATGGACCTGAAGTAGTGTAGACAGCCTGAAATGATTAGTGTAAAGTAGGGTAATGGTCCGAGACCGCTAGTTGTTCTCAGTGGGTTTGTTGTAAAATAATTTCGACCGCTCAAAATGATTAATACAGTCCAAGGGGACTAGTGTAATTTAATTTACACAGCCCAAAAAAAAAATACTGTAAAATCTTACTGTAAAGTAATTTATTCTGAGTGTAAAGTAATGTAGGTTAGCCCTAGTGTAAAGTAGTGTAGACTGCATGAAAGACTACTGTACTGTAATGTAATCTATTAGTGTAGCCCAAGGAGAATAGTGTAAGATAGTGCACGTTATCTGAAGGGGCTAGCATTAAGTAGTGGATGTAAAGGAAACTAGCATGAAGCACCATATGTAGCCTGAGTGGACTGGAGCAAAGGGGACTCCTATAAACTAGCATACATAGCCTAAAGCACGTAAGACAGATAAGACCCTAAGGAAGCCTAAGGGACCTAGTGTAAAGTAGTACAGACAGCCCAGGTGGCATATATTGGAGTCGTCATGTCTAGTGTCTGTACTGAGCTCTTTAGGACCCTGCTGTACATTCAAGGAAAGTGAGAGGCTCTTTTCTGTAAGCTATTAATATTAAGACCTGTTTACAGCAGTTATTAAATAGTTTGATAATGTGTGATCATAACCTGAGGAGATATCATGAGATATAATACTATTAGAGATCTCTCTCTCTTGCTCTTGACCTCTCTTCATATCTTTTAGAGTTTTTTTTTTAAGATGTTCTTCCATTGTGTGTGCAGTGTCTTCAAGCCCTGGAGTTCCTGCACTCCAGCCAGGTGATCCACAGGGACATCAAGAGCGACAACATCCTGCTGGGAATGGACGGCTCAGTCAAACTCAGTTAGTACCCCTAAAAGTCTAGTACATGTCTTGGCAGTTAACGTGATTGTGTATTATTTCCGCAGCCGTTTTCCTCTCTAAACATTTGAACACTACTTATTTAAACCAGTATTAATAATCTCTATCAGTTTGCTTCTAAAACTCACGCAGATATGTGAGTGCTGGTGTGAGCTTACACCAGCAGAGGGCACAGTGGTCACATTTTTCTGACATAGTAGGTCAGAAAACGAGTATTGAGCCCTAGAGAGCCACAGCACTGCAGTGTTTAGCATTTTTCCTATTTGGAAGTCTTGATATCCTGATACTAGACGCTAAAGCAACACTAGTACTCAAGCATCAGCATTTCTCATCATCGCCTGCCTCTGACTGCTGTTTGTGTGTGTGTGTGTGTGTGTGTGTGTGTGTGTGTGTTGTCTGGCAGCTGATTTTGGCTTCTGCGCCCAGATCACCCCCGAACAGAGTAAGCGCAGCACCATGGTCGGCACTCCGTACTGGATGGCTCCAGAGGTCGTAACCCGCAAGGCTTATGGACCTAAAGTAGATATCTGGTCCCTGGGCATCATGGCTATAGAGATGATTGAAGGAGAGCCTCCATACCTCAATGAGAATCCTCTGAGGGTAAGAGGGGTGATGTCATGAGGGGATTAATATATACTGAAAATTGCAGCATAGTTGATTCAGTGTCTATGAACAGTAGTTATAGTAACGTACTCATTCTGACATCATTAATATAGTGACATTTTCCGTGAGGAGATGAGGAGTTTTCTGTGAGGAGATGTTGAGTTAATGTTTTGGAAGGAGTCTCCAGTTTCAGTGCTTTGTAACGTGTTCCTTTAGGTTTTCCACCACAGGAAAGTCTTCAGAATGGAAGGATTTGCATTTTTTGTTTTTTCAGTGACATTATTAAGTTAAAGAGAGAAGAAGTAGAAGATGGTGAGGGATTGACTGTTTATAGCTGCTCTGATGCAAGTGTTAACAGGAGCTAACTTGCTTCTCTGATGTTCCAGAACATTAAATAAAAAAAAAAATAATAATAAAAACGAGAAAATGAGACATAACATTCTCAGCAAATTGCAATGGAATAAGAGGAATAAAACACTTTGGGATGTGCGTTTATAGGAAAATAATTAACTTCAGCTTCACTTCAAGCCTCTTCACAGCACCCCGTTGTTGATTACTTTCCTATAACAGCACATCCCATTCCTTACTTATTCATTCCGTATTATTCTAACGTCATGAGAACACTGCTGCTAGGCAACTGGAAATATGAACACGAAGATTAAGCTGCCTAATGACCAAGGCTATTGATTTAGCTAGTTAGCACACATGCATTAAATCTCTTAGTCCAAACAGGGCACAGGACCAGAAACAATGGGACCAAGACAAATATCGTTAGCCTCATAGCATAATTGCCTAAGTCATATTTGGTTCAATTATGCTATGAGGCTAACGATATATATATAAAAATTCCAGATGTGTTAGTGAATTAATAAGCCGTCAAAAATTGTTGACTTTCAAATCCATATGACTGATTGCCATACCATTTATTAGAAATCTCATAAAAAGCAGATCATAAGATCTTCTCTTAGTTTCCTTGATGTTCTTGCAGGAGACATGATGAACAAGTCCGGAAGCGATTGATGACAAATACCGCATTCACCCTAATAATCCACCAATTAGCTAAATCATGTGCACTTTTGCTGCAATTTAACTAATACATGAGTGTATCTGAAGGTAATAACAAACACTGGAGTGTATCCAGGCATGCTGGTTGCCTTGATATGTATTTCAGAATAAATTATAAATGTCCTGATTTGTATGTATATATGCTTTACAGGCGGTTTTTATCCACTTGAACATTGATGGTGTATCAGTGCATGGCAGCACACAGTGACTATGATTTATTTACAGCTGAGTGAAAAATTTCCATGCGGTGACTCTTATTTACCCCTTTAGGACGTGATGCAAATGAACACCGTGATGTTTTTGTGCAGGCGCTGTATCTCATTGCCACTAATGGAACCCCAGAGCTGCAGAACCCCGAGAAGCTGTCGTCTGTTTTCCGAGATTTCCTCAACCGCTGTTTAGAGATGGATGTGGAGAAAAGAGGTTCTGCCAAAGAGCTTCTACAGGTAATACTGTGTGTGTATGTGTATGCATGGAGAGCGTGCATAGTCTTTCTCTACGAAGTCTTTCATAGGACAGGTTTTAGGAGAAAAAAAACCTACAGTGTAATGTGATGTGTTCTATAAAAGCACGCTGAGTGATGAGATCTCTGTTATACATATACTGTGTATAATAGAGATCGAAATAGTCAACAGACTGTGCGCTAATGAAGCCCTGGCTCTAATGGCACCTTGGCATTTTTATTATAGTCATATTTTGGTCTACATTATATCCGTAGACGACTCTAGTGTGCAGAAAGAGAAGCATTATGGCAGTCAAGTGGCTTCAAGACACTGTATAGAATGAGACGATCAACTACGTGGGTTTCTAATATGTATATTTATAGTTGAAATAGAGGGAACATTGTGGCTGATCGGTTATGAGCAACTAAAAGATGTCACATTAATTGGGTGTCACATGATCTATATGTAATACACTGAGAAAAGGAATAACTTCATCTCTTTGAATTATCCAGGATATGTACTCCAATATATTCTTACCAAAAAAAATGGCCCAGAAGATGGAGTACAAAAAAAAACACACAAAAGGCTTATAATCAAAGGATAACCCAATGATTACATTTCTGTTTTAACCCCCACTTGAGATGCACTAGATGTTCCAGAAACTTCTACATGCAGCCCTTCTCTGACTTCCTCTGAGACATGCAGTAGAGCATTTCTTTCGCCCCTTCACTCCCACGCAGGGCTGATTTAGAATCGTCCGATCTGTTAGAAACGAGCTGGATGTGTTCCCTCTAGAACACTTGGGTACTGAAAGTACAGCGCATACACGTAACTCAGAAGTGATATGACTCAAGCATTGCACACAGAGAAAGCCTCAAAGGAAAAGCTATTACTAAGCAATACACCTTCTGTGAAAATTCACCGAATTAATCATTTTGTTGAATAAGGATTAAGCTGAAACCAAGCAGAAACTGCTTTAACGGTAGAGTTAGTTCTGACTTTACTGACAGGGAATGCGGTTGTCACACGTGTGGCATGCCAATACAGATTTTTTGTGTACTCTGTCTTTGTGGGAGAGTGAGGGCCAGCACATGCTTCTTTAGAGAAATATAAATCCAGACCAAAGATTTTACAAAAGCGCTAACTGGCCTCTTTTTTGTATACGACAGCTCTGAAGAACAGTGTTGTTCTTCCCCCTGAGAGTGCATGGCTAATAAAGCTCTCCTTGACTTCTAGCCACAGACCTGAGGTATGCATCGGGACTAGGATCTCGCAGGATGCACCAGAAAAAGTCATTGATGCAGGCGGCTTTTACTTTCACATATAAAGGTCACGGGGCAAAGAAAGACCACATCAGTTAACACATATTGGAGCGTATTGGGCATGACCGGTTGCTTCTTCAGAGAATCTGAATCTTGGCAAAGAGTGTTCAGTTACTCTTTCAAAAATATGTCCAACCTCTACCTTTATTTTCCTTTACTGAGATAATAGAAGAAGAGACTTAAATGGTAGCTAGAACATGAATGTCCATGTTGAGGGGAGTGAGGGGAAAGAATGTTGCGATGTATGACATGTGCCTTGGTTTCTTCTCTTCAGCATCAGTTCCTGAAAGTGGCCAAGCCCCTCTCCAGTCTGACGCCGCTGATCCTGGCAGCCAAAGAGGCGACCAAGAACAACCGCTAGCTCAGCACGGACGAGCGCAGCGCCATCCGACTTCTCTCTTCTTCTCCCCTAAACCCCATTGTACACCCGTTATCCCTACCTGTCTTTTTAGTGGGCAGGAACCTGTAGAGTTTCTGATGTCAGGGACATGGGGTGTGTGTGTGTGTGTGTGTGTGTGTGTGTGTGTGTGTGTGTGTGTGTGTCCGCCCGCTCACACAGCTCACCAGAATGATGGCATCACTGTATATGAAGAATCCACTGGATGCTACAGTGGAGCAACGCTGTATATTTCACTGACAGAATCAGATCTGCCAGACTCCGTCTCATCGATTCACTCTTTCTTTTCATCCGACTATAATTTTGCCCGTGTCTGTACGTATGTGGTACTTTATGAATGGGATGAAGTGATTTAAATGAGTCTTTTTTTTAATAATTTTTTTTTAAAGATGTTTTGTATATCCATGAGTGTGTTAAACAGCAGAGATAGATTAGTGGCCGTTGCAGTATGAAATGCTGTAGGCTACTGCTCTACTGCGTCTCATCGACGGAAGTAAATGGCGCCGGTACGGACCCGGAGGGGCGGCTGCTGCTGCACGTGCGAATGAAAAAAAAAGTCGACATGAACGTTAAACGCGGATGCTGTGCATGAAGAGCGCATCCTCCTCCTTTTATAGTCACTTACTTTCTCTTCTGTTATCCTGTCCCCCTGCCCTTTAAAATCAGGATGTACATTTCTTATTGACAAAATTAAAACACACACTGTAGCAACATGTGTTGTCATGAACACTGAGTTAGTAGTGATGTTTTTTTTTTTTTTTTTAAATGACAATAAATAATGTTTTAAGTACTTTTTTTTTAACATAGCGCTGATGTACACTTTGGCCTTAAACTGTGACGCGGAGGGAAGACGACTTTACGAAGACGGTACAGCCTGCTGTCCCTGAACCTTTTGCTTTACTCTGATGGATGGAAGAACTTCTTTCGCTTGTGTTTTTGAGCCATAAACTCTGTTTATAAGGCGTTTTGATTAAAGATTCTTATCTGAAGCAGAAGAAATAAACTGTACAAATGAATTGCTGATGTCAAGATCTGCTTGACTCGCTTGGTTTTATCCGTTACTCATATTCAGTGTTCAAAATGGCTTGTTTTTCTATGGTAGAGAGGTGTGTGTGTGTGTGTGTGTGTGTGTGTGTGTGTGTGTGTGTGTGTGTGTGTGTGTGTCGCAAGATGTACACCCTTGTACCCTGAATTGTATGTTTTCTCTTTAATTTTTCCTCAGATTTTACCTCATTTATCTCCTAGTTTTGTTGCCAGTTCCCTAATTAACTAACCCTTATTGCACAATGGATAACAATGTGGGAGAGTGAGGGCCAACACATGCTCCTTTAGAGAAACACAAATCCAGATAAATCCAGACCAAAGATTTTAGAAAAGCGCTAACTGGCCTCTTTTTTGTATACGACAGCTCTGAAGAACAGTGTTGTTCTTCNTCTCGCAGGATGCACCAGAAAAAGTCATTGATGCAGGCGGCTTTTACTTTCATGCAGGCAGTCACATATAAAGGTCACGGGGCAAAGAAAGACCACATCAGTTAACACATATTGGCGCGTATTGGGCATGACCGGTTGCTTCTTCAGAGAATCTGAATCTTGGCAAGGAGGTTTTTTTTTTAATATACAGTTCTTTAATGGTAGACAGTCAGAAGAAGGCAAGCTGTTTACGGACCTGATGGAGGACATAGAGAGGTCTGTCTTGTCAGTTTCTGACTGTGTTATCTGAAAACCAGAATTCACCCTGACTGACAATGTCAGAGCCGCTCTGCGCTGAGATTGATCAACCACCCAAGTAATATCAGTAGTGATCCCTTTTCATAGATGGATTACATAACAGTCAGTCATTTCTGGATCTATAAATGATTGACATCGTATGTAAGCCTGATAAAATGGGCAATGAGTATATATTAAGTAGGTATATGTAACCTAGTCCAAATTTTAATGCAAATGAGAAGAAATGGGGGAAAAAACTTCTCTCTAAACTGACATTTATTGTTATACTTCTGAATTGTAATTCTGAATTTCTGAGCTCTTGTTCCCTGCTTCAGTGAAATGGCATTTTATTATTATTATTATAATTTTAAATGAATCTGATTATCAGCACCCTCCCACTACTAAGCAGCTTCCTAATCCTTGAATTCTGAGGGAAAGATTTACAAGGGGTTGAATGTGGCAGGAAAGTCCAGAATCAGCTTAAATGTGCTCTGTAGGAGCCAATTGTCCATTACATAACGCAGCAGATTGCGGAGTTTAAAGTTGCAGTGTTCGAGCTGCCAGGCTTTTGGCCAATTTGGTTCTCTTAATGATGTCTATCCATCTGTGCTCGAAGCTCAAAGTACTTTACAGCAAAGTACAGCTCGCTGGTGTGTCAGTTAAATGGTAACAAATCTGTTCTGCCTCTGCAGTGCAGCGAGCTATTGGTTTTATGACTAGTGTAGATAGAAGGTCATTTCTGTAAATCATTTGACATATGCTTAATCACAGCTTTTCTTATAAGGACGTGTTATTGCGTCTTTGTGCAATGGAGTGAATGTAACACTGGCTCTATTGGTGGTTATGTTATGTAGAATTATAAATTGTGGTGTTCTGATGTCTCTGTTTTGTTAGATTAGACACCATAAAATGAAGAATTTGATCAAAATTTTATTTTAATTATTATTATTATTTTTTATATATAGGATGTTGCAGAAATCCTTAGGTAATTCTCACTGGTACATTTGCCACGAAAAAAAAATTAACTTAGACTAATGTAGTCAGCCAAGATGTCTGTGGTGTATTTAGTTTTGCTCTGGAGCTAGGAGACTAAAGCTGACTTTACATTGTACAACATTTGACCCGCAAACAAAAATCGCATATCGTAAAAGAATTTTTTAGTCGTGCTTTGAGAACACAAAATGTCGCGTGCTCACCAGCAACTGATTTAGTGCCATTGTAACGATAGCTGACCGACAACAACGTTCTGGTAGTTTGATTAAATTCTCAGAGTGACGTTTGTCTAAAAGATCAGCATGGGATTACGTGAAACTTAAGCTACAAATACACTAGTTGCAATGGGCAAATGAAATGCTCACCATCACCATATAATCTCATATGGAGAACACGTTATGGCACAAATTATAAGATTCAGCCAAAATTTTATTTGGATCATCTCGTACAATGTGTCGGGTAATGATGTTAAAAGACCTCTGTACCTCGGTCACACAGCATAAAACTGCTTCAACATAGCTGACAAGCCTCACCCAAAAATGGAACCCAAAAATTCTCAACCGAAAAATAGAAAGGACAGTCTGTATTTGCAAATTTAATCCTAAAGTAAAGCTTTGCTATCATCTGTATAACTTCCAGCTGTCTGGGAATTCTGGTTGTTCAAGCTGCCCCAAAATACATTTACATCTTGTTCAATGTTCAGCTAATGTGCATTTTTGTTAATGGTTACAGATAACAGTAATTATTAATTAGTAAATATCATTGCTAAGGACATGTTCCATCATATGGTTGACCATTGAAGACTTTCATTTTCAACACTTCATATGCTCTGTGATAAAGACAAACACTAATCCTGCAGCTATCATCACGCGTTTGTGTCGTAGCATGCTGTGGCACTGCAGTCATGAGCCCTGTTCCTCCTCCTCCTCCTTCTCTCTCTTTCTCTTGTTCTCCGGCTGATTAATTCTGAGGCACTAGAAATCCTGCTGAGTTGGTGTTAAGGGTTTGCCAGTGTGCTGTAGGGAAGCTGAAGTCACAAACTGACAAGGACAAATGATAGCAGCAAAATGGGGGAGAAAAGGAAGGATGGCAGGATGGGAACAGAGCCACTCTGCAAGTGTCAGTGCTAAAGGAAGTACAGCAGGCTGACAGGAAATAATAAATATATAGTGAGGGAACAGTGGGACAATGAAAGACTGCAGTACATGAAATTCATCGAAATTAGCAAGTGTGGATCATGTGAGATCATGATTTTGCTCCAAAATGATCAATGACTTGATTCCACAGTGATTATGCTGAAATCCTGATTTAAAAATTAAAAATGTTTTCAATCAGCCAATTTCAATTTGTACTTAATTACTTATTTATTAATTATTTGTACTGCCAAGTATTATTGAAATGAAATATTTATTATTATTTTTACTACTTTTCATACAGGATGAGGCGTCCTATTTGCCTCTGATGTAAAAATGAAATACAGCCTTTAATATTCGCCCTCGAAACTAAAGAAGTATGTTAATTTTATATTTAAATTGGGTAAATTAACTAGTTTTGTAATTTAGCTAGTTAGGTTTTGTGCGTTAGTTTGTTAAATTAGCTAGCTACGTTTTGTAAATTAGCTTGTTAGGTTTGCTAGTTAGTTAAGTTTTGTCTTCATTGCTAATGTGTCTTACTAAACATTAGCTAACCAGCAAGCCAAATTCTAGCTTTGTCCAAATTAGCAGAATATAGTGAACTAGCTATTCATGCAGGATCCGGTGTGATGAATTTGTGCTTTTTGACTTTCACTCAGGTGGATTTTTGCTTCCTTACTTCTACTTTTATTTCAGTAAGATGTTGACACAGTGCTCATACTTTTACTTAAGTACCCCCCCACCCCCACCCCCACCCCCAGTTTCCACCCTTGGCTAAGACATATTTGTTACCTCAGTTTTTGTACTGTAGCCTCAAAGCTAATGTAGCTCCCAGAAGCATGCAGAAGCATATACGTAGCCTCCAGTTTAGCATCATGCGAACTGCATGTATAAATCATCACACACTCATCTCAAACCCCTGCAAGCTGTATGTTAAATCGGACAGATGTACTTATTTGGAGTCTGACACTGTGACACTGATATCTATAAACATGGACATGGAAGACATTGTTGAGGTAAAAACAGTAGCAGCCATTTTGAGGCTGGATTTACTTTCTTCCTCAGCACATCACACTCAGGAAGGAGGTGTACGCCAAGGATTGAAGGTATTTGTTCTGTGAGATGTTTTCTTTAAAAATGGTATTACTTAGCCAAGCTATGTGTGTGATTTAGGTAGGCATGTGTTTTAGACAATGCTAAACTGCTAGCTATAAGATTCTCTTGTCATTTAACTTGTAATGACCTTAATTAGCATTGTAGCTCCAGTACAAAGCTAAAGAAGCAAGCTTTGAACTCTAAGCATGGCTCGAACATTCAACTACATTTGAAGTAAACTTCATTGTTGGCCAAACTGTTTCTTTAAATGTGAATCCTTTCATTTGGTGTTTGCAGTTTCTTTGATCCAGAAGCCTGCACTCTCGGTGTTCAGCTCAGTGACGACAGCGCTGATGTCAATGTTGCCCAGGGTTACCTTTAGGTGTTGTTTGATTTCTTGCTTGATTTCACAAAGAAGCGAGATCTGAGAAGCAGCTGGGTTGACTCCGCTGATGAATGTTGTGCTATTTCTTTTTGTATAGTTGAGAACCAGGGTTACATAAGATTCTGCAGCACACACACACACACACACACACACACACACACACACACACATACTCACCAGAGCAAAGCAAGAGCAGCCAAATCCTATGCTCAGACTATTAGTACACTGTGACATTAATCTTAAAACAGCAGTGCAACATACCCAACCCAAGCAGCTATGAACATAGACATTAATACAGTTTTTTAATTGCTTTATGGATATATATGTATTCATAAAGATCAAAATCTTACCTAATGTTCACAGGTGTCTTCTCTTTGTTCAGTTCAATTTTATTTGTATATAGCGCTTAATAACGTCACAAAGCAGCTTTACAGAAATCCACATGTAGATTTAAATCACTAAGGAAAAACTCCAGGAAGAAACCTTGAGAGGAACAATCTTCTTCTGGGTGACACCAGATAGTGAGATTATAAAGCATTACTGTTCCACTATACTAAGTGTGTTAAATGGATATACATTATGAGCACCATATTCTTTATGTTTACAGCAGCAGTTCTTAGGTTTGAGGTTCTGTATACAGGTGAGAGTTTTCACTGACACGAAGGTAAGTTGTTGTTCTTTCAGCAAGATCGTTGGTCTGTACGTTTGATTTGGCACAGGTTTTACACAGGATACCCTTCCTGACACAACCCTCCCAGGAATCGAACCCAGGCCACAGCAGTGGGAGCATGGGAACCTTGGCCTCTAGACCACCAGGGACCCCACTGATGCAAAGGCAAGTCTTAGGCATAAACTGATATTTAGGAAGCGTAATCTTTAGGTGATCCATGTGGGACCATCCACAACATCTGTGTATAGCAGTTTTCTAATAAAGTTTTACAACCAGGCCTCCATGTTCCTCTGTTAATCTCATTTGTCCTTTTGTATACTGTACTCTTTTTGTAATTTTTGAGTCCAAGTTTCTCTCGTGGTTTTGTCCTAATGTTCTTACAGAAGTATTTTTCTCGCCAGTGTCACCTTTGGCTTAGTTATCCAGGGTCCAGGAGCAGATTTCTGTTAGGCTGATTTGTGACAATGCCTGTTTTGATAGTATTATAAAATAGAAATTAAAAATGGTTCTTTTTAAATTATTAGTTAGCCTCTCTTTCCTCACTTCCTTCACTTTTCATTTTGACATTTTGTCACTTCACACTGCAAAAACGACGAGTAAAAAAAACCCTTAAATGTAGTCAAGTGTATCTATGTAGTATATCCTACTATAAGATTACAACAACTATAAGGTTATTAAACCTATTTCTAGTTTTCATGTTTACAGCTTTTACATTCTCTTATTCTATTGGCAGATAATTTTGCTACTTTTCAGAAATAAATGCTTAAAATTAGCAAAACGATCTGCCAACAGAACAAGACTATTTCAAGGATGAAATTAGTAAAAAATAAATAAATAAATAAAATAAAAATAATAAAAGTCTAGGAACAGGTTTAATAATCTTATGTAATATTTGTTTTATTGTAATCTTATAATAAGGAATATTAGATCACTTTGACTACAATTAAAATATATTCACTTGCTGTCATTTTTTGTTATATTAATGTATCATCACATTAATATGTTAAAACCTAGAACACCGTCTAACAGTTTTATAGCAATAATATGTGCCAAATATTAGAATCTGTGATGTTTGGCTGCATTAATTTTGCTGCATTGAAGTGCTAGATCTGATTAGGAACGACAAAGCAGGTTATGAGAGAAAGAAAGAGGTCGTTAAAGGTCAGACATGGAATGTGCTGCCAAATCACTAACTGTTCTCATGTCTGCCTGTGATGCAAATTGCACCGGGTTATTTGCACACTGTTAAAGCTCACACTGTTACAGTAAAATCACTTGTCAAACTCGTCAAACTGCAGTAGACTCTCAGTGATGCAAGATTCCATTCAAAGATTGGTAAGAAATCTGGATGTACTGATCCCATGTTTTTATTTCTGATATGATGACAATATTAGTGCTTGATCCATTATACCACAGCAGTGTTAAATCTTTAATGGTGGATGCTCCAAATATAAAGGTAATAATAAATGGATTTTTAAAAAAACCTAAGATATGGTGTTATACACTCACCGAGTACTTTATTAGGAACACTATACTAATACTGTTTAGGGCCTCCCTTTGCTCTGAAAACAGCCTCAATTCTTCATGGCATGGATTCCAAAAGCTGTTGGAAACATTCCCTTGAGATTCTGGTCCATGTTGACATGATTGCATCACACAATTCCTGCAGATTTTTCAGGTGCACTTTCATGCTGAGAAACTCCTGTTCTACCATCACAAAGATCTTCTAATGGATTCAGATTCAGCAACTGGGAAGGCCACTGAAGAACACGGGGGCAGTCGTGGCCTAATGGTCTGAGAGTCGGACTTGTAACCCGAAGGTGAACCCAAAGGTCATAGGTTCAAGTCTCAGGTCTGGCAGGGGTTGTAGGTGGGGGGAGTGAATGACCAGCACTCTCTGCCACCCTCAATACCATGACTGAGGTGAGACCCTTGAGCAAGAAACCAATACCATACTTGGCCACAAAGTCACTTCCACTTCCAATATGAAACTCATTGTCATGTTCTTGAAACCAGTTTGAGACAACTTTTGCTTTATGACATGGTGCATTATCCTGCTGGAAGTAGCCCTCAGATGATGAGTAAATTGTGGCCATAAAGGGATGCACATGGGCAGTAGCAACACTCAAATAGGCTGTGGCATTCCGGCAATGATTGATTGGTATTAATGGGCCCAAAGTGTGCCAAGAAAACTCCCCACATCATTACACCACCTTCACCACAGATGTGTTTGGTGCAACAACAAAAAAAAAGCTTATCATCCCAAGAACACTATACCCATGGTGAAGCATGGTGGTGGCAGCATCATGTTAAAGGGCTACTTCTCTTCAGCTTGAACTGGGGCTTTAGTCAAGGTAAAAGGATTCATGGATTCACATGCATAGGAGATCCCCTCACCATTTGATAGATCTGGAGCATTTTTGCAAGGAAGAGTGGAATAAAATTGCCAAATCAATATGTGTTAAGTTGGTGGACACTTATGCAAAAAGAGTGCTGTATTACAAGCAAAAGGTTTGTTAACAGTGTATTAGTTAAGGGGTGTGCACACCTATGCAACCAGGTTAGTGTAAGTTTTTTCTCTTTTTCTCTTTCTAAATCATTTCTATTTGTTTTTCACTTGAATTTTGTTGCTTGCTATATCACATTACAGGTGGGAAAATATGTGACATGGTTTATCTTCGTTTCATTTTTACATCTCAAATCCCTACAATTTTAACAGGAGATGTGTAGACTTTTTATATCCACTGTAAATACAGTAAAGTATGTTGATGATTTCATATTGATTGTTTTACTGGAAGTCCAGCAGTTTAATGGCTGATCTAACCTGAACACTTGACATGTGCTTTCTTGCAAATAACTCTGTACTATTTGCATCACAGGAAGATAAGGGGACAATTTGTGATCTGCTAGCACATTCCATCCCTGACCTTTAATATCTTTATTATCCCTCTTCCTTTGTTTTTTCCTTCCTATTCAGATCCAGAACCTAGTGATAGTAGTTTAAATTCTTAAATTCAGTGTAGACTTGAGCTGAAACCTCTCACAATCCATTGTCTATTACTAACAAGTGTTGTTAGCTATGATCTTATGGTTAAGATCAGCTACAGGGGCATATGTTTATATGCAAAGGTCAAAGTAATCACCCTTAACTGAATCCATTTATTTAAGGGCAAAGGTGGACAGGTGTACTGCACAAGAGTAGATCTCTGTGGGATAATCTCTCAGGGAGATTAGTTTTTATGAAAAGAAAAACTATATACAGTGATGGCATGTTACTCAGTAGAGATGATGGTATCCATAGCCTGTAGCCTGTATGCCATAGCCAGACACTGATGTTGAGGGAAGAGGCCTGGGTTCTTCCACTCCAACCTTGGCAAACCATGTCTTCATGGAGCTCGCTTTGTGCACAGGGGCATTGTCATGCTGGAACACGTTTGGGCCTCTTAGTTCCAGTGAAGGGAAATTGTAATACTACAGCATAGATACAAAGACATCCTATACAACTGTATGCTTCCAACTTTGTGGCAACAGTTTGGGGAAGACCTACGTACAGTATGGCTGCGATGGTCAGGGGTCCACAAACTTTTGGCCATGTAGTGTATCTGAAACAATTACGGTGCAGTAGGTAAGAAATGTAAAATAATCAGCAGTCACGTATGCCCATACTGTATAAATTTTACAGATCAGGTAAGTAGTATCACTCATAGAAAACAGTATTTCATGAAAGCAAACAATCGGATCTTCTATGTGCCAGTCATTCTAGGCCTTAATTTTCAGCATGTACATGAGTAGAAAGCATTGCTCATAGACCTCCCATTATAGTTAAGTGGATATGATTAACTTTTTGTAATTCATTAGTGATAAGTGACATCAATATATTCTCAAAATAATAATTTAGATTTAGATTAATAAACAGAGGAAACTTACACAAACACAGGAAGGACATGCAAACTCCACACACAGTGGCCCAAGGTGAATTCAGGTATATTGGGAATATATTCAGGTATATTCAGATATATAAGATACTTAGGATACCATCTTAATATGTAGTCCATTTTAAGTAAGTCTGCTGTGTTCATACAATATTACAATATGCTGATGATGACTTTGGTGATTTTTTTTTTCAAGTTGATTTCATTTTCAGTTCATGATACCATGAATAAGTATGTTACAAAAGGTGTCATTGAGGATGAAAGTAACAACCGAAACCAATGAAAATATGTCTCAAATTCTTGAGAAAAATGAGAAAAGAAGAAATCATCCTTCTTCAGAACATGATAGAAACATTCTTCCTCTGTAGATAATCAAAAGTCTGAGGGTTTTAGATAGGGTAGTGCTGGATATTTTGTTTTATAAATGGCAAAGAAAGCTTTGACAAGATGGAAAAGAAAAACCTTCCCTTTGTCTCTGTGTTCACCCTGTATATCCCTTTATGCATTACTGTGCAAGTGTCTTAGGCACATGCAAAGAAACGAAATGTTTCTACATCAACTAATCTACTTTAAAGAGCAGTAAACAGTAATAAACTAAGCAAAGTTGATATTTGGTGTGACGACCCTTCGCCTTTTGAAGGCAAATCCTTATAGCCTTCATTATGTGGCCTATGAGGGAATATGTTGCTTTCTTTACTGACATACAAACATTTTCTTTTATGTAACATTTCATTTTGGTTGGAAAAGTAATGTTTGAAATATAAAATGTTTGTAATGACATGTAAGGCAAAATTAGTATAAAAATTAGGGTGACAAAAATGTGTACACAGTTCTGTATAATGATTTAATTTAGTTTAATTAGAACTAAAAGTTATAAAATTCCTAGTTTCTGAGCAGAAATGTGATGCAGTACGTGGACTAGCTGCTGTGTGTGTGTGTGTGTGTGTGTGTGTGTGTGTGTGTGTGTGTGTGTGTGTGCACATGCCCTGCAATTGTGTATAGGCTACCCTGTGCTCTTATGCAAATTAATACAGGTAAAATGATGGAAAACAGAAAGCACTGCTTGGGTACTTGTTAGAGGAAACACTGTAATGTGTGATGTTCTTCACCTCTGTAAAAATTCTCATGACATTCTTTAAGAACACCCCACCCACACAGTATCTCTCTCTCTCACACACACACACGCACACACAAACACGCTCTCTCTCTGTCTCTGTCTCTCTCACTCACAAACACGCACACACCTCCCGAGTCTGCGCGTGAAGTGGGATCTCCTGCGCAAAACGCACTGCCAATGCCAGCTATACAAACACCTCCAAGCTGCTGAGGGAAGGATCTTCTCTTCAGAATGGTGAGTCTTTCTCAAATGCCACGTTATTTTATTCACTGACTGCTAAATGGAAAAAAGGACCTTGTGCTCTTCATCACATCTCATAAAAAAGATCCATGTATGCTTGTACGTGTCTTCTAACATGATGAATTCAAGTGTGTTGGAGGAAATGTGACAAGGCAGATGTTTTAATTCAGAGAGATAGAGGGGAGGGGAGGGGGGCTGCTTTCACCCAATTTACTGTTTAAGGTTGCAGCAGAGATAGAAACAGCTGCACCAGTCTGAAGGAGAAAAGTACTCAGGCAATGCTCAGAATGATGTGCACAGATGGGCTATTATTATTCATGATTTGAATAATACACACAATTCTTCCCCTTTTCCTCTCTTATAGCTATGATTGCATGTTAATGCTTTTAATTAAAACCTCGAGTGATCATCATAATGTGTAACATTAGCCTCCATCCACCAGTATGTATCATATATAATGTACTGATTGTACACTGAATGCGCTGCAAAGATTGTAGCCATGACATTATTGCAAGTGATTTACTTTGAAAATGACCCATGCTGCATTTTGTGTGTGTGTGTGTGTGTGTGTGTGTGAGAGAGAGAGAGAGAGAGAGAGAGAGAGAGAGAGAGAGAACTGCGAAGTAGCACTAGTCTTGAATCTGTGCAGTGTGTTCATAAAGGTAACACACACGCAGTAAACCACATTTATAAAATTTCTCATGCATAACTGTATGTTCATGATGCGGTTTCTGCGTTTATAGACCCTGCTCTTCCAGTGCAGCTAGCACAGCTGGATAATCTTTATTTCCCTCTGGAAGTCTGATGTGGCCTATTAGTAGTGATACATGAGTGCTTTTATGATCGTGTCTTGAGTCTGTCTGCTGATTTCTCTTTCATATAAAATGTGTGGTGCTGTATAATAACAGTAGCAATGGCAGTGCCATGGTTAAGGCTGTTAGTTTCTGAGCCATACTTTGCCCCTTTTTTCTGAATGGAAGTGCTTAGGATCCTGCGCTAATGACCGGAAGGTTGTGAGTTCAAATCCCACTGACTGAGAGCCACTGTTATGTCCTCACCTCAGCTCTGTGTTCTTTTTGCATTCTGCCTCCCTTGTAAGTCACTTTGGAATAAATAAATGAATAAATCTATACACAAAAGGACACTATGGTATGTCCTGTGTGGCTGAACAACTATGTCCCCCAAGCACCATTGCATTATAAGTGCACCGGAGGTGGCTAATTAATAATAATTCATTCAGTTAGGCCAGCTTTGCATGTTAATTGTGTTCCTGCTGTACACTCTGTATTTGTTTCTACACAAATTATATAAAAGCCCAGTGAGAACACTGTATATTAAGGCACTAAAAAAACGACCTTTGATCATTCTTAATATTATTATCTTTAATTATGCAGATTTCTGGTTGTAAAAAAGAGATTTGGCAGCATCACACTGGGGACTGCCAGAAACGTATGTACTGTCACCTCCTTCTTTGAGAAGTACACACTTTAAATTTGGTACAAACAACAAACCTTAAAACACGTCTATCCCTAGATTATGTTGCAACTGAGGTTATTTCGGGAGGAAAAATGTGGCCTACATAGGCAGCCTCGTGGGTAGTGACTATAATGTGTCTACTATAACAATATTGTGTGTGCTGTTTATTATGGTATGTTGTAAGGAATAAAACACAACTATAAAATAATGATGTCATTACCACTGCAAAGTTGATTATTTTCCAATAACAGCACGTGTTGAAGTGTCTCTGATACCACCGATTTGTCAAAGATTGCAATTTTGTAATTCATTAATGAACAAGTTTTATATTTCAGCCATTTATACTGTAGATAGATTTAACGCTGCTGAACATCCGTGAAACTAGTTAGTTCCTTTTAGCACTTACGTTATAACAGCTATAAATAGTTGTTCCCTCACCAGACTCTCTTTGATTCTCTTTCATGAGGTTAATAAAACAAAAAAATGCAGCTTGTCATATTAATGAGAAACTGCAAAGCCCTAACTGTTATAAAGCACTGGCACTGGAGACTCCTTCCATAAATGCTTAATAAACATCTCCAATCTAAACATGTCACCTGTAAATTATTGATAATGTATTAAAACCAATACATAAATATTAATCTGTGATTTGTCTTGCAGTTGGAACTGTCTGAGCTGTGTTATAGAAAATTAATCAACACCTTCTGACCAATCAGGTTTGAGAATTTAACTGTGCTGTGGTATAAATAAGAATGACACATAGATCTAACTAATTCACAACTTCCTTATACACTGCAAGTATTTCCAACATGTACGAGTTCTGCATCAAGCCTAATTACTTCTCAGAGAGATGAGGGGAAATACATTGTGTCAGACAGCAGATCATGAGAGATACTTACGCTTAAAGGAATGAGTCTCTCAGTGGCCTATTTAAAAAAAAATAGTTTTAAACATTTACATTTATTGATCTGGTAGATGCTTTTATCCAAAGTGGTTTACTCTAATTCACTCTAATTGTAGAGGTGTTAAATGAGCTGTCAATGCTACAAATGCTGTAAGACCAGAAAACAAGTGCACGATACACTCAGTGATCACTTCATTACTGTACCTGCCTTGTACCTACACTTAATGACCAGTGTATCCAATTCCCTTAATTACTGACTGTAGCTCATCTTTTCCTATCCACAATATAGTATCAGGCCATCTCTAAGAAATCCATCATGAAATAAGTCCATCATAAGACCACAGCTGACCAGAAATGCTGCTTTGCCTGTACCAGTTATACTTGTACCAGCGCTACACACACTACCATGTCAGTGTCGCAGTGCTGTGCTGCTCCACCTCCCTAAAGGTATTTCATCACTGGTCCTATGGTAGTCCGTTTCCATTGATGGATGGGTCGACAGTCACTAACTGTATATCCAGAAGGTGCACATACAGTACTGTGCAAAAGTCTTAGGCACATGCAAAGAAATGCTGTAGAGCAATGATGCCTTCAAAAATAATGAAATTAAATGTTTCTACATTTAAAAAAAAAATACTATAAAGACCAGTAAACAGTAATAAAGGAAACAAAGTCAATATTTTGGGTGATAGCTCATTGCTTTAAAAAAATAGTAGTCTGAGGTACAGTGTGTGCAGGTTTATAAGGAAATGAGCTGTAAGTATTACTGAGTATCTTGCAGAAGCAGCCACAGTTCTTCTGGAGACTTTGTCACACTTGCTTCTTATTTTTGCAGCAGAACCCAACAGCCTTTATTATGTGCTTTTGTTTGAAAAGTGGTCTCATATAACATGCTGCACAGTGTTGTATGTGGCACCTGAAAAAATGGCTAATGACTGTAGCTAGGTCAGGGTGCCTAATACAGGAGCATCCATGCTACCACCACCGGACTTCACAACAGCTTCTTCCCTCAGGCAGTCAGAGTACTCCACACCCTGCTGCCTCTAGCACTCACCTGGACTAATCAAAACCAGCTACCACTGCACATCTGCACTTTAAAATGCTGCTAGTGGACACTTTTACTATTACGACACTTACTTTATTATTATGACACTCTTATCGCTACTACGCCAGTCAATTACTGCTAGAACACTCAATAGTTTACAGGCGCTGGTTGCACTACTTTTTCTAGTCAACACTGTTCTGTTGTCCTGTCTAGGTTGTGGTAGCTCAGTTGTTAAGACCTTGGACTTCCTTCCTTGATTCGAAGGTTATGAGTTCAAGTCCCAGTGCTGCCACTGCCAGGGCCCTTGAGCAAGGCCCTTAACCCTCAACTGCTAAGTTGTATAAATGAGATAAATGTAAGTTGCTCTGGATAAGGGCATCTACCAAATGCCTTAAATGTAGTTGATGTGTACTGTGTACTGACCTGTGTATTCATTGTAATATTTGCACTCATCTCACACTGTTGTGTATTTGCACTATATGTAGTCTTGTACTGTATACTTTGTAGTGTGCCACGGTATTGTTACATGTTGTACCATGGTCCTGGGGAAACAACATTTCATTCCAATATATACAAGCTATATAGAGGAATGGCAATACAAATCACTTGACTAATAAATTGGCAAGTCCAGTGTAGCTGTAGGAAGAACAGAGACAGACGTCCAGTTGAATGCAGGCGTGATACACAGAGTGAGTCACTGAACAGTCCAACTCTAAATAATCCAACGTTGTAATAATAGCAATGATGCACAAGGGTACCACATAGCAAAATAGAGCACACCTACACAGATATAATGTTAAATCAGGGCTGTAGTGCTGGGGTAGTGGTGTTTCTGGGCGTTCACGTGTCCTCTGAATTAGAGTATTAATCCACAGCTTCCCACAGAAGGGATTCAGAAGGGATTCTGCGACTGAGTAATGGCAACGCTGGGATTTAAGCTTTGGGTATGAGTAGTGCAGACGGGAGGAGACGGCCAGTGTTGTGGCTTTTGCTGCGCAACAAGTAGGAGCGGAAAGCGCATGCGCGAAGCTGTGAAGCCGCTACACACAACAGGCGAGCAGAGTCGTTCGCGCGCGCGGAGACGCTCGCGGCTGATGTGCTAGATATTTCCGGTTTGTTGAGCATCCAGGACAAACAGCGACGGAGTTAAAGTGTGTAAGTGAAACATGTCGGCTTTAATGTAGTGCCTGTGGTTATGTAGGTCTTGTTCAGCGTTATAGTGGCTGTCAGGAGATTGTAGTTAACTAAAGTAGCATTAATGCCTTTGCAGCTGCTAGTTTTCAGCTTTTAACGATGTTTCAAACTCTCTGTCATTATTATTATTGTTATTATTATTATTAAAAAGTGTTTAAATGGTGTCATGATGTTTGCTGGGGTCAGGGGCTCACATGTACTACATCATGATCACTTCTTATCTGCTTTATGCTGTTGCACTGCAGTGCTGTGTGTGTGTTTGTGTGTGTATGTGTGTGTGTGTTGTGTACTGTTACAGTGTGTGTAGGTGAGGTGTTTGTGTGTACACTTACAGTGTGTGTGTATACACGGTTAAAGTGTGTGTAGTTGAGGTGTGTGTGTATACAGTTACAGTGTTTATAGGTGTAGTGTGTGTGTACAGTTACAGTGTGTGTAGATGAGGTGTGTGTGTGTGTGATTGAACACAGTTACAGTGTGTGTAGGTGACGTGTCTGTGTGTGTGTGTGTGTGTGTGTGTTGTGTATACAGTTACAGTGTTTGTAGATGAGGTGTGTGTATACAGTTACAGTGAGTGTAGGTGAGGTGTTTGTGTGTACACTTACAGTGTGTGTGTATACACGGTTAAAGTGTGTGTAGTTGAGGTGTGTGTGTATACAGTTACAGTGTTTATAGGTGTAGTGTGTGTGTGTACAGTTACAGTGTGTGTAGATGAGGTGTGTGTGTGATTGTGCACAGTTACAGTGTGTGTAGGTGACGTGTGTGTGTGTGTGTGTGTGTGTGTGTGTGTTGTCTATACAGTTACAGTGTTTGTAGATGAGGTGTGTGTATACATTTACAGTGTTTGTAGATGAGGTCTGTGTATACAGTTACAGTGTGTGTAGGTGAGGTGTGTGTGTGTGTGTGTGTGTGTATACAGTTACAGTGTTTGTAGATGAGGTGTGTGTATACATTTACAGTGTTTGTAGATGAAGTGTGTGTATACAGTTACAGTGTTTGTAGATGAGGTGTGTGTATACAGTTACAGTGTGTGTGTAGGTGAGGTGTTTGTGTGTGTGTGTATACAGTTACAGTGTTTGTAGATGAGGTGTGTGTATACATTTACAGTGTGTGTGTATACAGTTAAAGTGTTTGTAGGTATAGTGTGTGTGTGCAGTTACAGTGTGTGTAGATGAGGTGTGTGTGTGTGTGTGTGTGTGTGTGTGTGTGTGTGTGAGTCGTGGTGGAGGACTGAGTGCCCCCACTATTCGAGGAATATCTTCTAGTTTTTACCTTATGGGGATGTTTGGCTGGTCCGCACGCTTTGTGTGTGTGTAGGTGTGTGTAGGTGTAGGTTATTATATCTTGGTGAGGACCCGAATGTCCCCATAATGATAGGGGTATCTGCAAGTTTGGACCTTATGGGGACGTTTGGCTAGAGTGTGTGTGTGTGTGTGTGTGTGTGTGTGTGTGTGTGTGTGTGTGTACGTGTGTGTGCTTAGGAAGAGGAATGTATTGGGTGCGTCAAGGCGAGAATGAATGAACTACAGTGCCTCCTCCACAGGGATTGATTGTCTCTGTTGCTGTGTGCCCAGTGTGCAGCACAGTTCAGCTGCTTCTTTGTCTCGAACACACCTGATTTGATCTTGATTAGGTTTAACAGAGAAGAAAAATCACCCAATCCCAGATTTCCAATTTTGTTAATTGAATTGGAGGAACGTACCTGGCTTGCTTAGTCTGTGCAGTATCTCTGCATGCCCCGTCTATCCCGACACGTTAATATTACAGTAGTTAATAAAAGACATTAGTCATTGTGCATATCAGATGCTACACAAAGAAATCAATAGATAAGTGTGTTTGAATTGAAAGCTGTTCTTGTACCTCTTTGTGACTCCTTTAGATGTATTTTTACATCTAAAAAAAGCTAAAATAGATATCTGTACATGTGATATGGGAAATTGACAGCATTTTGAAGTGTCCACAAATATGCTAGGTCTTTATTATAACTAATTTTCAACACATGCCTTGTTACCTAATAATGCGAATGATTACAAAAAAATGATTTTTTTTGTACTCAAGCAGAAATGCACTTCACTGCATTATAACGATCAGGTGTGTATCAGGTGTGTAAGATCCTGAGGAAGTGACCTTTGCTCTGTATGCATCTGCTTTTATTACAGAATACCAAAGAAAGACTTCCTGCTAGTATTATTGGACAGCATAAAGAACTGGCATTAAAGAGTGTAAGACGGCTGAATGTTAACCAGATTTCAAAGGTTACTGTTCACTTTTTTATAAAACTTATAAATGATAATTGCCTTTTTTCACAGTTAATAATGCTGTCATGAAACAGTAAATAAATTCATATACAATTGTATATATTACGAAATGTTGTGCCGATTATTAGGACAAGTCTAATTTCAAGCTCAAGTGTATTGCTGTGTTTCAGCACTCCTTTATGCAGGACAACACCCAGTGTGTGTTTTTGCTTTCACAGTTGACAGCTACACCTGTCGCTCAGTCGTATTAGTGCTTTAGCGGATTTGTCTGACCTCTGGACCTCAGCAAGGATTGAGGCTGTTTGAGCTGAGGACAGTCAGGAGTAAGCACATTCGACTTCACTTTTACCTGATGTAATGTTCCATTAGGTAATGAGGTGGAAGAAGTGTCCGACTTCCTTTTAACCTTAAGCCGTTCATTAAATCCGCTGCTGAAAGCCAGAGAACACACTGCAAATCATGACATGTCAGCAAATCAAAACTTCTTAACTATAGTCAGATTTATCTAGTATTTCCTATTATAAGATTATAACCCTACTTCTAGACAAAATCAGCTAAAGGTTTGATGCACAGCGTACCCCAAGCTAACCCTTAACTTAGATTTAACAAACAGAGCTATGAGTTAATCTAAATCTGGTAAGTACAGTATTATAAAAAGGGCTCTTCAAGGTTCTTCTTTGTATAGTTAAGAGTTCCTAAAGTTCCTAGCTTCCTAAAGGGGTTCTAGTTTGGAACTTTTTCTGATAGGGAAACAGTCTGTTGTAGGGTTCTATATACATTATATGGCCAAAAGTATGCTGACACATGACCATCACACCTATGTGTGCTTTTTGAACATCCCAGTCCAGATTTAGTCCCCCCCATTGCTTCTGGGAATGCTTTCCACTAGACTTTGGATTGTAGCTGTGGGAATTTGTGCACGTTCAACAACAAGAATATGAGTGAGGTCAGGTCACTGACGTTGGGTGAGGAGGCCTGGGTGCAGTCTAGGTTCCAGTTAATCCCAGTCCAGATTTAGTCCCCCCCTTTGCTTCTGGGAATGCTTTCCACAAGACTTTGGATTGTAGCTGTGGGAATTAGTGCACGTTCAACAACAAGAATATGAGTGAGGTCAGGCCACTGACGTTGGGTGAGGAGGCCTGGGTGCAGTCTAGGTTCCAATTAATCCCAAAGATGTTCAGAGGGGTCTGTGAAGACTGCTTGAGTTTTCCCACTCCAACTTTGACAAACCATGTCTTCATAGATCTCACTTTGTGCACAGGGTGTTGTCATGCTGGAACAGGTTTGGGGTTCTTAGTTCCAGTGAAGGGAAATTGTAATGCTACAGCATACAAAGACATCCTATACAGTTATGTGGCAACAGTTTGGCGAAGACCCACATATGGGTGTGATGGTCAGGTGTCCACAAACTTTTGGCAATATACCGTAGAACCTTCATAGTTTTGTCCATCTGGCAATCTTTAAGCGTTTCTATGTTTGACCTTTTTTCAAAGAGTGTAGACTCTGTGGATTAAAAAGCTATTAAGTAAAACCTGGATTATGTTTGCTTTTAACTATGTGTACACAAGATGGCTGCCGCATGTATCCTATGGGTGTTTGGAGCATCACCTGTGCACTTCCTCAGAAATTAGCACTACTCAATCGCTTTGTGCAATACCAGTGTAAATGGAGGGGGCATTGTGGTATGATGTGACGTCAAGTAGTCAAGAAAGATATTCCAGTGCATATCCTGACATTCTGCAGAACCCTGTATGCAGATGAGTATTCAAACTATGCTTCTCACATAGCAGCTGTGTACTTACACACATGTGTAGTGAATCTGAAGATTAGTTACGCCTTTCTGAGATTCATGCACCATTACTGGCAGATGTTTTTCTGAAGAAATGAGGTGTCAGGTGTCAGTACATATTCTAGCTGCACAAGCAAAGACACAGATACTTTATTAACTTAATAATGAAGTTATTACAAAGTTCTTACATAGTAATATGAGCTACAACCTTCAACCTGTCAAACTCAGTTTGTTTGTGAGATGATACAGTGAGTGATTATTAAGTAGCTCTCGCTCTGATGGTGGGCATGAGTCATTATTTTATTATTTTTTTTACAACAGATTCCACCCCCAACCCCAACCCCCCCCCCCCCACCCCCCCCACCACCACCACCAATTAAAAACATTCAGGAGTTAGCATTTGAAAAAAGTGCCACTTGACTTGTTGAACAAATCGTTACATTTTCTCCATCTCTTTCTACCTCATCTATCTCTTTACTCATTTACTTATCTGTTTCTCTTACTGTGTCTTTTCTCTGTCTCTCTATGTGTTTCTGTGTATCGCATCGCTGTCTTTCATTACAACTCTGCACCTCTCTGTTCTCTAACTGCCTGTCCTCTCTATTTCTCTCTCTTTCTCTCTCTCTTAGGTCTTCTGCATGATGGACTGACCCCTCCTCTACTGGCCGTGTACATCCCCTTTCCGGTGTGGTGTGTGTGCGACTGATTGTGTGTGTGACGTGTGCTCCATGGTGACCCATGGGCCGCTCTCCCATCAGCCTGTCCACACTGAAGCTGGGGAGGTTAAAGGTCATCCGCAGGCAGCTGCTTCAGCGCTACGAGCACCAGCCCTTCGTCTCCTGCCTGGCTGGACTCTATGGCTGCCAGTGGAGGCGTTATCAGAGGGCCAGAGCCCAACCTGGAGAGTGCTGCTGTAGCAGGGTCAGGACTCTCTCTCTCTCTCTCTCTCTCTCTCTCTCACAAACACACACACAGAGCAGAACTTTAATCAGGACATGTCTAATTTCAAGCTCAAGTGTATTGCTGTGTTAAAGCACTCCTTTATGCAGGACAACACCCAGTGTGTGTTTTCGCTTTCACAGTTGACAGCTACACCTGTCGCTCAGTAGTATTAGTACGTTAGCGGATTTGTCTGACCTCTGGACCTCAACAAGGATTGAGGCTGTTTGAGCTGAGGACAGTCAGGAGTAAGCACATTCGACTTCCCTTTTACCTGATGTATTGTTCCATTAGGTAATGAGGTGGAAGAAGTGTCCGACTTCATTTTAACCTTAAGCCGTTCATTAAATCCGCTGCTGAAAGGTCCTATCAGAGGGCCAGAGCCCAACCTGGGGAGTGCTGCTGTCTCTCTCTCTCTCTCACACAAACACACACACACAGAGCAGAACTTTAATCAGGAGATATTATTGAGAACATGAACCAAACACAACCCACAGCATCAAGTTTAGTATCCAACCCTGTCTTCAGGGGGTCAGGATTTTGTAGAAACTTGAGCTAAACTTGACCACCACCAACCAGAGACAGAATAAATCTTCTATCCTGATGATAGCACTTGTTATCATCTGTCATTAGATTATCAGTAAACAAAAGTAGGATAAAGGAATTTGCAAAATTAATCAGCATAAATGCATAAAACCATGCAAATACAGGTCAAGAGTTTCAGTTAATGGTCACATTAAACATTAGAATGGTGAAAAAATGTGATCCCAGTGATTTTACCATGGCATAGTTGTTGGTGCCAGAAAAGCTGGTTTGCATTTCTCTGAAACTGCTGATGAGATGTTAAGGCACAACAGTTTCTAGTGTTTACACAGATTGGTGTAAAAACATCCAGTGAGAGGAAGGGCGAAACACTTTCTAGATGAGAGAGGTCAGAGGACAATGGCCAGACTGGTTCAAGCTGTAAATACGGCTACAGTAATTTAAATAAGCACTCTTTACAACCGTGATGTGCAGAAAAGCATCTCAGAACTCACAACATGTTGAACCTTGAGGCAGGTGGGCTACAAGAGCAGAAGACAACATCAGGTTCCACTCCTGTCAGCCAAGAACAGGAATGTGAGACTGCTGTGGTCACAGGCTCAAAACTGGACAGTTGATGGTTAGAAAAAGACCAGATGAGGTATTTACAATCTTGCCTGTTTTCCCTATAATTTCATACAAACTCTATAGACTGATGTGCATGAAAATCACAGAGATCACAACTTTTCCACATTCTAATGTTGGATGCAAATATTATCCTAAGATCTTGACATGTAGCTACATGGATCTGTGCATTACACTGCTGCCACATGATTGGCTGAATGTGCCGGTGTACAAGTGTTCCTAATA
>CM074950.1:20402930-20424377 GCA_037577455.1 Pangasius macronema
ACACACACACACACACACACACACACACACACACAAACACACACTCTCTCTCTCTCTCTCTCTCTCTCTCTCTCTCTCTCTCTCTCTCTCTCTCCCTGTCTACTTTATTAGAAACAGCTTATTTAGACACTTTCCTTGTATTTGCTGATTTCATGAATGTTTCATCGATTACACTCTCTGCTGCCGCAGTCTGCATTTTATAAAAGCAGTTCTTCTCTCCAGACAAACAATTCTGCTCCACTTCAGCCCAAAAAATGACAGATTACTTCTTGAGTCATGATGTCTTCTAGGCGCTGAGATGATGAAAGAAAAAGAGAGATAGAGACAGTGGAGTGATTGGAGGATTGTTACAGCCAGCACTCATTCTGCATGACTCACACTGTAAATTACTCCAGTGCAGCTTCTCAGAAGGAGACTCTTCTGGAAAATCTCCTGCCTCACTGATATAAGTTGAATGATTGTACTGTCTTTACTGAAAGCTGCTTGTATGTGTGTTATTCCTGATTATTTCAGTTGGAGTGTGCTAGTTTTATCCTCCTCATCATCACATTTTTCCTGACACTGGTCTTCCTGTATTTCTGGAGTGAGGCTCAGAATGACTACGACGACTTTGATTGGTAAGTAAAGGTGCGATATACGACTTGCCGGACAAATCACAGGTTTTTATTAAAGGACTCTTCTAACAAAGTATCTTTTCTATAGTAACATCTTATACAGAGACACCGTATAAACCAGTTTTTAAATGAAATTGTTGATATGGTGAAGGAGATTTAGCATATTTGGAAGGAGTCTCCAGTGTCAGTGCTTTGAAAAAAATCTGTTCCTTTATGTTTTCTGACATTAGACAGCTTTCAGAATAGAGGCCTTTGCTCTTTGCGTTTTGTTTTTGTCTTATTAACTTCATGAAAGTGCGAAAAAGACTGGTGAGGAAAAGACTGGTGCTTATAGCTGCTATAACGTAAGTGATTACAGGAACTATCTTGTTTAACTGAAGGTCCAGAACATTAAATGCACCTGTATGTATTGAATAAAACATATGTGTTGTTCTTTAATAAATTAAAAATTGTTAACATTGGCAAACTGTTGTAGTATAAGAGGAATAAAACACTTTGGGATGTGCCATTATAGGAAAATAAAAAACAGGATGGTAACAGTAACTCTGCTTTGCGTCGGCTGCATCACACCACCCCATTGTTGATTATTTCCTTCTAACATAACGTCCCGTCATGTTTTATTCCTTACATATAGCACATATCATCAGTACTTTTATGCTGCCTTCCCAACAATATATTTCCTGCTTCCTGACTCAAAGCGCTTTTGTTTCTGGAGCTCAGACAATGCAAATAAAGAAAATAGATGTACTGAAGTTGGTTGAGCTGTTGGATGTTCAGAGTTTCCTGATCGCATTGTGGAAGTGTAAAATGGTTTATAATGCCATGGCATTTAAACTTACATTTGACATAAAGATGCATTTTGATCAGTTAAAACTGTCTTGAGGTTTTACCATTAGCAGTATGCTTTCCAATGCATGACTTCAGATCACTGTGTTGACACACAGTAAAGTTGGGGATAATCTGAAATTCAGAATTGTCAGGGACACAGCACTAAAAAGACTAACCGATTCCATTGTAGATGATTGGGGCTTAAAATAGAATTTGTACCACTTTTTTTGTTTCCACACTTTTGCATACTTATGTGTCATGAAAATATTATTGAAGTCATTGGCAACATGGTATCAAATGTTTAAAAAATCCTTTATTCACCAATGGTAGATTCAAAACTATTCCTAACTATAACTTAATTAGAACGAACAGTTCAAAAATCCCATTTTGTGTCTGATCAGAACAGCGTGACTGTGTCCCTGGTAACGTATACAACTTTTGAACGGCGCGAGCGCTAGAAAAACGTGTAGGAATGACCATACTGTTTTCACAGCACTTTTTTTTCCCACACACGTCGCGAGTCATGAACATCGTGTGGTACGTTGCTGTATTTTTAGCATGGCTCTTGCAGACAACTGCAAAATAAGGAACGAGTGCTCTTGATGGGTTGTGTGCACTCCACTGTTACTTTGTCTGAAACTGTGTGTGCTAATGAGTAAGTAATAAGAGCATTATAAAAAACTGGTTATATAATTTAAAAAAATAAATACAGCTTACCTAACGTATTAGTACTAGATCATGATTATCTCAGTCGTAGTGCAGTCACTCTTGTAAGTTTCATTCCTTTCACCATTTAGCACGTAGAGTAGAATTAGATGTTATTACCACACATACACTGCTACACTAAAATAACATCTATAAAGTGCTAAGTTCTAATTAGATGCAGGTGAAAAGAGGCTAAGTAAGCACAGAAGAGCTTTCAGTAGGCAAACTGAAAGCTTTAGCTGACAGTAAGAACCTAATTATGAAAATTTCCAATCTGCTATAAATACACCTTTTTTAAAAAAAAAATGATTTCCTCTGTCCTCAGGTTTAACTTTGGGAATATGGGCTTCTGGTTTCCCTGGTCAGTGGTGCTGCTGGTGGTGGCTGCGGCGCTTTTCACCTACATCGCCCTCCTGCTGGTGAGACTGTAGAACTGCAGTACTAAATAAAATCTCTGTGGTGTTTTTTTTTTAAGTGTATTTAATTTAATTAAATGTACTCATTGCCAGGTGTTAGCGGTGTGTCTTCTCTCTGAGGGACAGAGGCTTTATCTGCACTGGAGCCACAAAGTAAACACGTTCCCTAAACATGTTAAAATATTAATACAGCCTCAATGTTAAATGTCTAATATTGAGACCTGATTTATTATATCACTGGTTAATTCTGTTGTTTTATGTTGTACAGATTGGTATTCTGGTGACCCTGACGTTCTCTGTCAGTGCCACGGCTGTGCTATCTGACGTATGGAGCAAAGAGTGGCAGACCCTCCTCCTGTCCTTTCAGGTTGCTCAGTCTTAACCTGTCATTATTTTGAATGGCATTTGAAATACACAAGTTTATTTAAAAGTATCAGATTAAAATAGTAATTCCATTAATATAATGACTTTATTCATACATTGGTTTCATCTCAAATTATAAATTGTCTGTAGGTCACAGCACCTTTTCTGCATGTGGGTGGAGTCTCACTCATGGCTCTCCTGTCTTGGCCAATAGCCTTACACTTCTTTCGAATGAATAAGAGAGGTGAGTGTTGCTAACCTCACTAACTGTGGTTTACCAACGTAAGGCTTATCTGATTTCACAATTTCAATGTATTTAGAGATTCAGTCATGGTCTGTACAATATGTTTATTAAAGCTGGTTGGCTGAGTTCTAGTAGCTGGCTTTGTTAGTCTGCAAGCTAGAGATGCATCTAGAGAACACATCTGGAGCTAATATAGTTATATAATAATAATAATAATAAGAAGAAGAAGAAGAAGAAGAAGAAGAAGAAGAAGGAGCGGCGTCGACAGGGAGTCTCCCTTGGATAGTTTTTGTTGTTACTAATTTGTGTGCCAGAAATACCTTTGAAATATCAAACAGGAAGGAAGATACTGAAGATTATTAAAGAAAAACTATTACAGATATTTAACCTTGCTGTGACCTTGACCCTGTTTGGATTCATTCCAAAATTTAATCAGTTCATCTGCTGGGTGCAGTGTTAATTCCGTATAAATCCTACAAACATTCAGCCACTCACTCTTGAGATATTGTGCTAATGAGAATCATGGATGGATGGATGGATGGATGGATGGACAACCTGAAAATATTATCTCGTCAGTGGAACACCACTCAGTGGTGGTAGAACCATAATAATCATTTTTAGATGCTCGTTAAGTTTCTTAAGGAGCTGTTGACCAGTTGACATCATTTTGTCATTGGTAGCTCCATCTTTGATTGTATCGGTTCTAAATAGACTCCAAGATTAGTGGTTTAGAGCTAAATTGTTTTCATGATGAAAAATTTTCCAAGTCGAAAAATACCATCATGTAATAATCATATAGACTGAAATGTCTTTGGAAGTAAATTAATAATCAGACCTTTACAGATCATATCATCCCTTTTCTCTGTTGTTATGTAATATTTATTAATAAGTTATATCTCCATGCAATATTTAATGAATCCAGTTAATGGTAATGTGTCAATTCTTCCTACCAGCTTTTCCTACCTGTTTTGTTTATGTAGCTATACGATGCAGTGTGCTATGACGCATTAGCTGTCCTTCACAGGAAGAACTTTGCTTTTGTGGCTTTCTCACTTTTCCCTCTCCTCGTTTGTATTCCTCTCACTCTTTCTCTCATCCCTCTGTCTCTGGTTGTCATGGGCACTGTGAGGCTGAGTCATGTCTGGGTTTCTCATTGGGTCTTGATGAGGGGATGATTAACGAGTGAAATAGAAAAAGCAGGAATGACGAGCGTGAGGGTCACGGCTCGGCTCACACTCTTTCGCACCGGCCGTGTCAGACGCTCATCCCCGGACACACCGGCTCTATTGTTCATACAACACACTGACATCTTTCTCTCCCTCCCTCTCAGCCTCTCCCATTCGCTTTCTCTGTCTTACTCTATCTTCACCTACCCCCAAGAAATCAAGTTAGCTTTAATTTAAGAGATACATTCCATTCCTTTCACTTGTAGAAAGATGTCTCATTTATCATATTTACATCCAAGGACATTGCAGTCATGCCAGACTCACACAGTAAAATACCCACTTCACTTCAGTCTAAAGCCTTTAATGCAATTAATATGATCGACAGCATAACAGCCTTTGATGAAGTTCACTGTCTTCACTGTTAGCAGCTTTATAGGCAGCTCAGCTGTTCTAATACAGCAGAGGCATACACACAGGTACCGTCTTGTTTTTCTTTATTGTATAATGACCAAATTTGTGCCAGTTCTAAGCCTTATAAAAGGATTATATTGCAGCAATCGGATTATATTGACTTGGGCAGTGATCCACTTATTATATTCATAAGCATTTTTTCCCCCCCTGATTAAATATGCTTTAAGCAGAGATCACAGTGAGTTCGGCAGAAAGCCCAAGAACAGGTGCTGGTAAAACAATTAGGTTTTGAAGTATTCAATATATGTTGGTTATGCTTACTATGTGCCTGGTTTACTCCAATCGTGTTGTTTAGATCTAAGTAGCTCATTACCTGGTGGATTCATTATCCATTATAATGCTTTTAAAGTACAGTGAATATGATTAAAGTTTGGGCCTTACACCTCATTTAATCTATAAAGAAGAAGGCTTGTCATATACAGGTCTAGATTTCCAAGGGGTAGTATTATCTAGATTGTGACCCCAAACCTTCATTTTCTTTTTATGACTTTCATTTCTTCCTAAGGCATCATAAAGTCATGGCTGATTATAATTTAATGACTCTAAGAAGACAATACCGTCAGTCCAGCTGTGTTTACGTTTATTACGTTTATTAAAAACAGTGCTGTTGAAGTCACGAATCTGGCGGTGTTGATGAATTTTTCTATAACAGCAGCTCTGACAGTAAGTCTAGCTGTAATTGAAAAGATAGGTTTGTGTGTATTAATGGACTTGTTCTAATACATTGTCATTTCTCTAGTAACAGCTCAGTCACACGTCAGTGATCTGCATGATCTAACCCGAATAATAAACAGGTTATAATCATTAACATGGTGAAGGTTTCTTTACGGAGAAGTTTGTTTGACGGAGAAGTCTACAGTGACAGTGTAGACTACAGTAACAGTCAGTAAACTTTCCACCACAGGAGTTTTCAGAGGGCTTTCTGATCTCTCTGTAACATGACAAGCTCTGTTTTTCGTCCTCAAGAGACAGCACCATATCACACCACCCTGACATGGATCATTTTTGTATTACAGCACACCACATCATGTTTTTTTTTCCTTACTTAAGAAAGGTTTGCTTTTTAAAAAGACTACACTAGCAGTGAATCTATTTTTATACATTTATTTTATAATACTTTTATTGGGTTTTTTGATTCATGGTTTTTACACAATATACAGTAGAATTATTAGGTTTGAACTTGAGAATTTGACCAGACTGCATCACCATAATAACATTTATGTTGTGTTAGCTATGTACAGTGTTGGACTGGGAAAGCAGTCAACTTGGGACACATCATATTCCTACCCTCTTGGTGAAATCTTTTCCCAATATGAAAAGCTAAGCTAGTCAGCATGCTACTGACAATAAAACAATGATTATTCATGATCACCATGAGAAACTGTACAGAACTACATGGATGGAATAGTTCTGGGAAATATAATGTTTTCGGTAATGGCTGGGGTATTCAACTAAACTTTGTGAAGGTACAAGTTCTTAAATTCCTTCCTTACAAAGGTGAAAATAAGCAATTAACATGACTGAATGGTGACAGCATTTAGCTTTTTAATGCATAACCATTAGTGTTAGTTTATGGCTAGAAATAAGAAATAAGGGGCTATGTTTTGTTCTGCAAAAAGCAGCTACAGTACCACTTGTGAATAGTGCTGAACAGATGAACCATTGAATTTGAATTGAAGTGGTGATAAATTCATACTTCTCTGTCACATCGTCTTTGAACAAGCCATGTCTTCAGTTCTCTAAACAGACCAGAGAGGGTAAACAAAATGAAAAATAAGTGGATACTAATGTCTGTAGCCCTGTAGCTATTCTCTTGTCTGATGAGCTGCCTTCAGCTAAATAATTTACATAAAAGCAAATAAAGCAGAGGATCTGCTAGAGAAGGCGAGCTGGTTCACTTTTAGAAAATTGGAGTTGCTCTGATAGGCTCTGCTGTAGCATTTTTTTCAATTTCAAATGCTTTTTTGCTGCTGAAATACTTTGCTCCGTCCACATCAGTCAGCCAGTTGACAACCCCTGCATAAAGGGGTCTAAAATTCAATTCAAGCTAGTTATCAAAACCAGTCAGTAATCTACAGAAACAAGCAGCCAATCATACATTATCACGCCCGACTCTGTACCACACTGAACCGAACTTCCAGCACAGCTCGATTGGCCCCAAAATCTCTCAGGGCACAAGGAAGACATGCATCAAGGCTCTTCTCTGTCATGGCACTCAGGTGGTGGAACGATCGTCCCCTGGCTGTCTGAACAGCTGAGTCACTGGCTGTCTTTAAACGAAGATTAGATTGGTCCCTTGGCCATGAAAATGTCACACAATGTAAACACTAGCCCAGGGGTCTTCAATCTTATCAGCAAAGGGCCAGTGTGGCTGCAGGTTTTTATTACAGCCAAATTGGAGGCACACTTGATAGTTGATTGGAGACTAAGACTAAGATTAAACAAGTGAAATCAGGTCCCTTTATGGATTGAAAACCCCTACACTAGCCAGTGTTTTTAAATGGTAAAAAAAACACACCAGGCTTTCTAAAGACAGCCTTATCAGAGAATTCTGCACAGTTGAGCATACACAGGCATGTACACCCCTAGGTTTCTCAAAACCATTCAACCTTGTCACTTTTGTGTTGCAGTGAGGCAGGTGGCAATCCTGGGCTCGTACCTGGCTGTTCTCTTTGCCTTGTACCTGGTTCCTCTGGGTATGTACTCCCCCTGCATTAAAGAAGAGGGCACGCTGGGCCCAGCACCCATCCTCATCGGGCACAGAGGAGCTCCCATGGTAAAGTCACCACCAATACACAGACCATTATGTGATGTTAATTTGATTTCGCTAAGTACCATTTCAGTTCCTCTGCATTTTTTTTTCCGTTGTCCCTGTCATGGGTAAAAAGTTTAAATGAATCTGTTACTGTATGATCCTATAGCTCGCACCAGAGAACACACAGCTGTCCTTCCAGAAAGCTGTGGAGGCTGGAGGAGAGGGACTAGAGACTGATGTCACTATTAGGTGAGCTGGGTCTCTTTCCCACTTTCTCTCTCTTTCTCTGTTTCTCCATCGTTGCTATTATGAGGACAGTCACACTTTGTGCCAGTCACACTTCTTTATGTCTTTCTATCTCTCCTTCAGCCACTGTCACTAGTAAGAGGGCTCAGTCACTCACTTCTGTCTTTCTATCTGCCTTTCACCCATCCCCTTTCTTTTTTTTTTCTTTGTCTTTTCCTGTCTTTCTCTCACCCCAGGGAGACTACTAAATGGACACAGTATTAATGTCTTTTATCTAATTTCTCTTTATCTGATGTAACTATTACATGAACACAATCTCCCTGTCATGTCACTATTAAATTAGGATGATCTCTTTCTCCTTTCTGCTGTTCTTTCTCTCTGTTTCTATTCCCCTTTCTCTATTTCTAATGTCTTTATTAGGTTAGGACAATCTCTGTAACTGTTTCTTTGTCTTTCTCCATTTTTCTTTTTCTTTCTCTCTTCTCTGTCAATATTAAGTGAGGACAGTCTCTTTGTCTATCTTTCAGCTGTCACTGGTAGCTGAGGACATGTTCTCTGTCTCTTTGTCTCTGGCTTTCTTTCTTTCTTTCTTTCTTTCTTTTTTTCTGTATTTCTGTACTTCTATCTCTCTCTCTTTCACTGTCTGTCTTTTTATTTCTCTCTCTCTCTCTCTCTCTCTCTCTCTCTCTCTCTCTCTCTCTCTCTCGTGCTCACTCCTTCTCCCACTCCATTCTCCATCACTGTCATTATTTCAAACTGTGAGTGAACAGGCCGACCTCCTGCTTTCACCTCCTCATTACACCTGATTACTTCTCCCGTCCCACTAGGACACAGCATCCATCCATACAATCCATTCTCTGATCCCTGACAAGTCAAAGCCACCAGTCACAGCCTTTAATGAGCAGCTCATTCATCAGATCTTTTCACTGGACACAGGGTCATGCCATTGAAGTGGCCTCTATAAATAGAGATCAGACGCAGGTAGCTTCCTGGTGCCACCTCAGTCCTTCCATGACGAGCAAATGAGCTCATTATCTGCCAGCTAATCCTGTTGGCAGGCCCACGGTGCATGCAGCAGCCCCCTGTGGTGAGAAGTAGGTGATGATGGTGTTACTCAGCAAAGTCAGGGGTGACCCATGTCATCTGTGCTTCACGCACATAAAAATTAATTAAAATACAATTTTCTCTCACAGATACAGAAATACATTCATTCCTCATCTGAGGAATCAGGTTCTGTCACTAGAGAAATTCATGCTTTTCAAATTAAACAAGACATATTCAGCCTGCCCTACTATTAATCTATGGTTTCCTCTTGTAGTAGCTAGTGAATCGGCTAGCAAAAAATAACAAACAAACAGAGGTTGTAGTCCTTCAACCTGACTTCCACCTCCAAGGCGAATCACCAGGAGGGAATTTTCCCAATATTCAAACAGGTCCATCTCACGCTAGCTTCACTGCAGCTTCTCTGTATGAGATGAGTAGGCATGTTGGCAACAATTTAATCAAACCTCAAATATTGGATTGTGGCCATAGTTTCTATAATACAAAATTTGGTGAACATAATTCGTAAGGCCATTTGGGATTATTCTGTTCATGTAATTGCTCTGCTTCTTTCACACTAAACTCGAGTGTTTTCCTCCTGGCAGCTACGACGGTGTCCCCTTCCTTATGCACGACAGCACGCTGAGGAGAACAACTGATGTACGCAAGGTGTTTCCCAACCAAACGAACACTCCAGCATCCATGTTCACCTGGGCCGAGCTGGAGATGCTCAATGCTGGAGCTTGGTTCCTGCAGGTGAGAATGTGGAAATTTCCACATCCTTATTTATTGCTTAATCACAAAAATAATGACATGGGCAGCAACTCTTTGTTCCTTAGACAGTGATGGTAGTATTGCTAATATAGAAATGCTTTCAGCCCAAGGATCTCTCTGGTCTTCATGTTGGTTTATCCTTTTTAAAAACAAATACAGTCTTCACAGGTAAAACCCAGGGCTCAAACCAATGGTAGACATTCAGAGCTATTAATTGTTTAAATCAGTCTTACAGGGCACACATGTCCTAGATGAGCCTTGTCCTGTCAGTTCNNNNTCTGAAGGGTTTAACTGAACCCCAAGACAACATCAAGGGAAATGAAGGAGTTGGAGGCATTAGGTTCCAAAGGTTTTTTTAGGAGTTTTCTCTGGTCAGATGAAACATAAATCAAACTGTTTGGTCGTAATGATCAATGCTATATATGGAGAAAAAAGGGTGGGGCTTTTAATCTGAAGAATACCATCCCATGTGAAGAATGAGAGTGGGGGTGTTTTGGTGGAAAAGGGACTGGTGCTCTTCAGAAATAGATGGCATCAGGATTATCTAGAAAAAACTGAAGCAAAACTTCAGAACATCAGCCAGAATATCTTCCAGCAGGACAATGGTCCTAAGCATACCTCCAAAGTTGTAACAAAATAGCCTAAAGATAACAAAATGCAAGTATTGGAGTGGCCATTAGCGCTGACCTGAATCCCAAAGAAAATTTGTGGACTGAAGTGAAAAAGGTGTATCTGAGAAAGGAGGCCCACAAATGTGATTGAGTTACACCAGCTTTTAAGCTTTTGACACACTGAAAATCAGATATAGTATATAAAAGGTGAAAAGGCTTCTGCTTACCTATTATTTTGACACAACTTCTCATGGAAAAAAAGTAGATACCCTAATTGACTTGAACAGGAAATGTATTGTAACATGACATGAATTTTGAAAAATTTGATTCGAATATGTTTAGCCTGGGTATATGTAAAATTTAAGCCTCAACAATATACAAGATCTTTCTTCAATATATTTGTATGTTCAAAGCTATTTTACACTTGTTGCATCCTGTATCACATGGTCTGAAGCTAAGCCATTTAACTGTTGTCAAAATTCCTGTAAACCCCTCAAGGGAAGTCAGTACAGATTAAAAGAATTACCCTGGTAGTATCAAGCATACACTTCAATTTACAGCATTGTAGAAAATACTGAGTGAGACATGACAACAGTCAGTATATGTCTGATTTAGAGGAGGGTTCGCGGTGCTGGGTTGTGGTAAAATTTTATATAGAACGAATCCTGGAATATAATTGTAGGCAATGATGTCCACGATCATATGTTTTTTTTCTCTGTCTTTCTTTCTTTGTTTTTCCAGAGGGATCCATTTGGCACAGCCTCATCTTTGGATCCAGATGATCGAGCCCAGGTGGAGAACCAGACGGTGCCCACACTGAAAGAGTTTTTGGACTTAGCTGCACAGCACAGGAGTTTGGTGATCTTTGACCTTCGTCGGCCACCTCCAGGTCACCCATACCGGAACACATGGATCACTCGAACCCTGGAGGTCATCCACAACGAATCCTCCATTAACTCTAGCCAGGTAGCCTTTCTATTGTATAGCATGCACTCTGATCGCTTTGTCTAGGCCTAAAATGAAGATAGGAATGGAGAGACATTATTATAGTGTAAGAGAGAAGGATGGACTAGAAAAAAGATGCACCAGACATTTACTTCAGTTATAGAGAGAGATTTGACATCAGAGGGTATGTAACTCTAAGACAATCCACTGGAAGGTCACATGAATGGAGAATAAATGAAAAACAGCTCTGGGTGTATTTGTAGAAAAAAATCTCTACAATTTTAATTCATATGTCAGATCTTTCTACAGCAGAGATAGTGACCTCCACGACCAGCTAACCTTCATCCTCCTTGTTCTTGATGTTTTCCTTTCTTTTCACACTTGGCTATTGTGTGTTATTAATATCAGGAATTGTTTATTGACCTCTCCCTCATCTTTATGTCTGTAGGTGCTGTGGCTTCCAGCAGATCAGAGGGACCTGGTGCAGGAGCTGGACCCGGAGCTGCAGCAGACTTCCGGGAGCCGAGCGTCCATTGAGGAGCTGCAGGAGAACAACATTGTCCGCCTGAACCTGCACTACAGCTCTATGTCCCAGGAGCAGATCAGGTATAGACACCTGCTCTATTCATGTTTCCCTGGTTTCAAATGAGAAGTCACATGTGTGTGCATCCACACACATACGCTACTAAGCTCATTCTTTATAATGTTCACTAGTTGATTTTAAATGATTAGCTGCATTAGGTACCTTGGATCAAGTAGGGTTGCAGTGGAGAAGAGGTGTGTCTTTAGACATTTTGTTCTTACCTAACTAACATTTGCTGTAGCGTTGGTTGCTACCGTGTGCTGCTAGAAGTGAACTTTTTGTGCTGAGTTAGGTGTTTAAGATATATTATGCTGTAGTACATCCTCTTGATATTTTCACAGAGCACAGTATGCAGTCTACTTTGCTTTGATTGGCCTCATTAAATATGAAATACGTCCAGACGATTAATTTTATGGCGTCTGGTTTTTTAGAGCGGCAAAGTACACTAGGCTTATGTCATATGGTATCACATGGCATTGATTGTTGGTATCAGATGAGTAACTGAGCTTGGCATAGGTAACATTGCATTCTTAGTCTTAACTGCACACATCCATATTATAAACCTCTTTTTAGTATTTTATTCAAAGCCATTGTACATAGGATGAAGATGTAGAGAAGAGGAGCTACGTGAAAAGTACAAGTAGAAGTGGAACTAAAAGTGTGACAGACTATATACTGTAATAAGGCAATAATTGATATGAAGTAGAGAGAGACTAAGAGGTCTACAACCTAGAGAATAGTGTGATTCTGGCTTTTCTTGTATTACATGAACGGTTCAGTGACAACTGAGAGCACTTAACCACATAAATTTGATGATGAACTGCTGTTCTCACATTGTGGAAATTACATTGGCATTACAGATTGTTCATATTTGGCTGAAATTTCATGCTGAGAAGGGCACTACAGAGATTTAAAATATCAGCCTTCTTCATAAATGTGGCCGCTGAATACTATGAGTAATGTTTTGGTAGGAATGTTCATTTTGCTGTGTCTATCTTTGGGGACGTTATTAAACACAGACCACAGTAGCATTTGCACTGAACACAGTTTCTTGTCCTTTACTGGTCATATAACCATCTGTCCACCTTTTTGACAACATCACTATATCAACAATTATACTTTTTTCTTTCTTCAATGACATTTTGTTCATCAGTTTGCCGTACTGTGTAAGTCGTTACCATAGAAACTATAATGTATAAGAATTAGCACATTAATATAAACCTGTGAATTGAATTACAGATTGCACCGCCGTCAGCTGAGAAATTAATCAACACCTTCTGACCTGGGCAATAAGACACCTTTCAGTCACATTCAAACAAAATTTGCCATGTTCTAAGTTGTTTAACACATCTAGATATAAATATCAGGAAATGAAAGCTGAAATTTTGATCTATCGTCTAATATTTATCTTTTGATCTCAAACCCAGATGACTTCAGTGTATAGCAAAAACAAAAGTATTGGCCTTGCCATTCCAATACTTTAGGAGGTGACTGCATGTGATCACACTTGAAATAGTCTGATGTTGTCTGCAATTCATCCAAATTATTAATCAAATAAGTATATACTCAGTACCAGCTGATACAAGAAAAGATACCAGGTATGTACCAAACATAGCATTTATGATTTTTGACCCCTTGCTACTGTGATACAAGTGACACAGACTGCTTTTCCCCATTTGCTTCTGTAAGTGGTTACTTTTGCTTCACACTAACTTTGTCTGGATGAGCCTTGTCCTGGCAGTTTATGAGCCTCGGTCCTGTGAGCCAGTAGAAAGCCAGAAGGCAAAATTAGTCTGAAGGGTTTAACTGAACCCCAAGACAGCAACAAAGGAAATGAAGGCGTGAAGGAGTTGGAAGCATTAGGTTCCAAAGGTTTTTTGATACCAAAGGTTGGTATCAGAGCATTTTTAAGAGTATGAGTAACTGAGCATGGCATAGGTAACATTGCATTCATAGTCTTCTCTATGATCATTCATAATCAGTTTGCCATACTGTGTAAGTCGTTACCACAGAAACTATAATGCATAAGAATTAGCACATTAATATAAACCTGTGAATTGAATTGCAGATTGCATCGCCGTCAGAGCTGAGAAATTAATCAACACCTTCTGTCCACTCAGAATCAAGCATTCAACAGCACTGTGCTATAAAGAGAAACCATAAGCTTTAATAATGATCACATTGGTAAGCAACAGTGCTGTTGTGTTGGCAAGCAGAGCTCATCAAATTGTAGTGAAATTAAAATCTACTAGTGCTTTCCAGACTGTGAGACACAATTTTCTGCTCTTTGGCGGATGCTGCAACTTGGACAACAGAGTGATGCATAAGTTAATTTCTTTCTCTAAGCAGACAAATTTTTGCATCTACTCCAGTGTGGCTTATAATATGGAAAAGAAACAACACTCATTTTGAGGCTTCAGTAATTCACAGAAATTAATCCATCACTCAAACGTAATATGATGTCTTTTCTTTCCATTTGTTTGTCTCTCCTCAGTAAATATGCCTCTGTGAACATCAGCACTAACCTTTATGTGATCAGTCAGCCATGGCTGTTCTCTCTGGCCTGGTGTGCTGGAGCTCATTCAGTCACCACCAACGCACCGCACCTTCTCAAGATCCTCCACAAGCCCATCTTCCTCATGGTGAGAGACGCTACACTGACCTACATGCACTTGTGATTAAAAGGATACTTAGGAACGTTGTGTGTAAATTTCCAGTTACTGCATATGTGGTCTGTCAGCAAAGACATGTTGTTGTAGGATCATTTCTTTAGTTTTGCCCTGGAGTAATGAGGCTAATGTAGTTTACAGAAACAAATAAGGGAAGCATAGCTAAACACAGATATAGTGGCCATCTTGAGGCCAGAATCAAGTTTGTACACAACTTCAGAATTGAGTATGAGGTACAGCCCAACATGGTTAATTATATATTTATTTAATATAAACTTATTTGCTAGCTACATTAACCTTGTAGCTCAAAAACTAAAGTAGCACCAGACATGACTACATTTGAAGTAAATTTTTGTACTTTCTTTAAATCAAAGCATGAACTCTGACCTGCGTATTTGTTCTACTTACATCACTTAAGTGTCATTCATAATGTCAGTCTCTTTCTCAGAGTTTACCTCTTGTACATTCATATGTTCTCTCTCTATCTAATGCAGACTCCCCACGAGTACAGTCTGATGTGGATTCTAACCGATGTTGTGTCTGCCATCCTCATCACAGCTGTTTTCATATTCCACTGGTGAGTTTGGATCCATACTTGCAGTGTTAGAATGTGCATGTCTGTCTTATCACTGTTCTCTCTGTACTTTGTATTAGACAGAACATTAGAGAATGATAAAGATCTTTTTTATCAACCTTTTTTTTTCTTCCCTTGTAAAGGTGGCGAGAACGAGGCTTGCCATTCTGGTCAGACAGCAAGCAAGTGCACGAGAATGGACTGTACAGCAAATTTAGGACTGGTGAGTGTCCTTTTCTGTAAGAACAGCATGGCTCAGGCCTTACTGCATTCCTTACTCACCTCCCATCAGCATGTGAGACACACATCTATGAATGTACAATTTGGATTAGATGTTTAATGCTTTCAGTATAACAAAAACTCTTTTCACGAAGGGAAAAATCAGTTCAGTTGAATTATTGTAAAGCTAATGGAGCTAATGAAAGTTTTTTCCTTGCTTTTAGCAGATTTTGAAACTCAAAGATCAGTGGGAAATTGGTGTTTAATTTCATATTATCAAAAGGTCAAGACATTTGTGAGTACAGTCAGAGTATATCAAACAGTCAACCCAGTGTTCAGACAACTTGATGTGTTTTTAACATATCTTAAATATTCTCCACTACATATCCTTAAAGTCTTTATCGAAACAAAAAGGGAGAAAAACAGTTTGCATCATAATATTAGTTGGATGCCCCTTCAACTATTTTTTTTGTTTACTCTTTTTTAAATCCTTTAAAATCTATAACCTGAAAAGCACTGTGATTCAACACATAGTGTACACGAAAAATACATGCCAGTTATTCCTTTGCTGAAGGATTATTAATCAGTAATTTGCCACTTTTTTAGTTTGAAATTTCACATAGACTGACTTCAGTCAATTTAAGGAAACTAGACGAAGGTTTTCACAAAGATTTTTTTGAAAAATTTCTGTTTAGCTATAATTCAAATCAGGCGGCTTGTAAAAGCAGCTAAGAATACATAACAGTAGTTCAAAACTTTAATATCATTATCAAATGCGCCATCATTTTATAATATGTGGACAGAAGATGTCAATATACACTATACAGTCAAAGGTTTGTGGACATGTGACCATCACACCCATATGTGGTTCTTCCCCAAACTGTTCCATGAAGTTGGAAGCACACAGTTGTATAGGATGTCTTTGTATGCTGTAGCATTACATTCTCCCTTCACTGGAGCTAAGAAGCCCAAACCTGTTCCAGCAAGGTTGGTGTAGAAGAACTCGGGTCCCCTTTACAGAGCCCTGACCTCAACCCCACTGAACACCTTTGGGATGAACTGAAACGCCCAACATCAGTGCCTGACCTCATTAATGCTCATGTGGCTGAATGAGCACAAATCCCCACAGCCATGTTCCAAAATCTAGTGCAAAGCCTTCCCAGAAGAGTGGAGGTTATAATAACAGTAAAAGAGGGACAGAATCTGGAATGGGCTATCAAAAAGCACATATAGGTGTCCACAAACTTCTGGCCATATAGTGTAGGTTTTTGTAGCGCTATTTACTCTTTTGAAATCCAACATGACCATTGTATATAAAAAAAAACAAATAAAAAAAAATTGCCAACTCATGTTTTGTAAGTATGATCCCCATGGCCTGCATGCACACACCTGCTTTGCTATGAGCTGCATCACTTTCTGTGTCGTAGATTCACCCGAAGTTCACTGTATTCGCTGGAATCCTCTCTTCTCTGAAGATTCGCCATGGAGCGTGTTCTCAGTGGCTCAGGAACTTTCCCCTCCCCTGCATGTCCCCTTGTAATGGTGTGACCTTTCACCTCTCCTGTCCTCTGAATAACCCCACTCTGGTTTTTCTCTCCACCCTCCTTCACCTGTTCTGGGCAGAAATGAGTGACGTTTGGTCCATCTCTAGTCTCAGTGTGCGAGGGGAGGGACGGAGCGGGCCCATAATGCCAAACCTGCCCACCATCACAGAAGAGCCACAGGTCTGAGAGAAAAGAGCGATGAGAGAAAAGACTGTTTCTCTGTTTCGACTCCGTAAGGCCATCTGTCCATCCTTCCGTCCATCACTGAAGCCTGTGAGCTATGTTGCCAGAACATTTTCTTTTGAGATTCAGACTGAGATTTGAACCATTACTTCATAGAGAACCAGCTGCGTATCAAGCAACCAGCATCTTCTCATAAAACACAACCAAAAAAAAACGCCAGCATTCGTGAAATGTTTATCAAATGCTCCTTTTTTTAATTCCGAAATTATGATCAGTCTGTGCCATTATGAACTCCTTTGGAAATGTACGGATACTCGTATGTGAGAAGAAATGCTCTCTCAGTGCTCATTCAGTCATCAGCAGATGGAAAAAAAACAAGAAAAACTTAATGCACTTTGTGTGATATGTGGATAAACATAAAAGCATATAGATATAAAACATTTTGCTACAATAGAATTGTAATGCTAATGTATTATAGCTTTACAATGTATCTTAACAAGCTGAATATAAGCATGACTGCAAAAACACACCAGTGAGCTTCTGTTGCTTCTGCAGCGCTGTCCAAGTGGCCAAGAGATAAAATCACAAACCAGTATATGTATTTAATCAATGTTCAGTAGTCGATACCTAGTGGCTGTCAGTCAAGCAACATTGGAGTGCAAGAATAAACCTTCTAGACTTTTCTAAAGCCTTCAGAGACAATCAGCGCTAACAGTTACAGATTGAGGCTGTTTTCACAAGGATAGTTTGGCTTAAAACGCACTGATAAGGGCCGCTGGAATGTTTCAAAAGTGTTTGTAGGATTTTTGTTCCCATGTAACCAGGAAACTCAATTCAAACATGTTTAATAAGAGTAAAAAAAAACAGAGCACACTCAAGACATGGAAGAAAAATGCATAAAAACATGATTAAAAGCTTACTGCATATACAGATGTGTGACAGATAAAAGTAACAATTGGTGCTCTGTTATGCCGAGGGGGCATTTATTTCTGACATGGCTTGGCTCCACTTGTCTGCTTAGAGAGAAGAGTTGCTGCTAATCAATACGAACTCATCCTGACTGATCGCCTTTATCCTATGATGAAACATCTCTTTCCTGATAGGAGTGGTCTCTTCCACGATGACTCCGCCCCCATCTACAGGGCACGAGGGCTCACTGAATCATTTGATCAGTATGAAATGATGTATAGTGCTGTGGAAAGGTCTTAGGCACCCTATATTTTTTTTAATACAAGCTTTGTTATTGATTTTTATTTTATGACTTCTACATTATCGAGTCAGTCCAAAAGCGTTTTAGATTTCCGAACAGTTTTTCCAGCACAAAATTACATTTTGCAGAACGATGTTTGTATGGCAGTAAAGAAAGCAGCCTGTTATATGAGATTTTTTCAGACAGAAATACATAACAAAGGCTGTTGGGTTTTGCTGCAAAAATAAGAAGCAAGTGTGACAGATAAAGTCTCCGGAAGAGCTGTGGCTGCTTCTGTAAGATGCTCAGTAACACTTACTAAAGCTCATTTCCTCATAAAGCTGCACACACTGTACCTGAGACTACTATTTTTTTTAAAGCAACAGACTATCACCCCAAATATTGACTTTATTTCCTGTATTACTGTTTACTGGTCTTTATAGTATTTTTTTTAAATGTAGAAACATTTCATTTCTTTATTTATGAAGGCATCTTTGCTCTACAGCTACACATTTTTTTTTCATGTGCCTAAGACCTTTGCACAGTATGAATCAACACCTTTATCAAAAGGTTCAGGTTCACTGAAACTGATCAGTTGAAGATTTTGAAGATCAGGAGGCATTTGTCCAATGTACTACTGTCTAGTTTCAGTGAGCCTGTGCCCACTGTAGCCTCAGATTCCCGTTCGTGGCTGACAGAAGTGGTACCTGATGTGTTTTTTTTTGCTATTGTAGCCCATCATCTGCAAGGTCTGATGTGTTGTGCTTCCTGAGATGCTTTTCTGCTCACCACGATTGTAAAGAGTGGATATTTGAGTTACTGTAGCCTTCCTGTCAGCTCAAACCAGCCTGGCTATTCTCCTGTAAGCATTCTCATTAACAGAACCGCTGCCCACTGTTTTTTTTCTTTTTAATTTTCCGCACATTTCTGTGTAAACACTAGAAATTGTTGTGTGTGAAAATCCAAGGAGATCAGCAGTTTCTGAAATATATGATTTGGTGCTTGTTGTATAGCATATTGATACTGAAAAGTTCTTGTGAATACAGCCTAATACAAGAAGTGGAGACAATCTGTATTTACAGAAACATTTAGGGAAAGATCAATACAGTCTGTCTTGCAAAAATGTGCAATTATGGGATTCTTGACGTCTGGAGGTCCAAAACAAAACACAACTGCAAATCGTTGCTTAATAAAAGTAAAGTAAGAGTAGACATAGTGTAGAATTCTTGTAGCTGTAGGGTAACGTGAAACAGTTTACATTAAGCACTTTCATGTGTGAGCTGTTACAGTAAACACAGCTAAATTAGCCAACAGTGACAAACCAATCCTGTGCATTCTGTGTCATGCTACATTCAGAACGTTCCTAGTAGATTGTAATAAATAATGCAGCCTTGGCGCCTATACATGGCTTGTATTTATTTCAATTTAATACATTTATTTTGCTGTAAATATAATATTAATGAAATAAAAAAGGTATTCTGATTAAGTAAGGGCTTTTTCGTAGCTGTACATATGTGTCTTTTTTTGTTTTCAACATAAGCAAAGCAGTGAGGTTGCAACTCTCAAGTTCAACCAATTTGTTTCATGGACGTCCCAGAACATTAAATGTATCTATAAATGGAAAAAAAGTATGATGTGTTGTTCTTTAATAAATAAATAAAAAAAAGTAATCACTGCTGCAGTATAAGAGGAATAAAACACTTCAGCACATGCTGTTATAGGAAATTACTGGGAGAAAAATGCTCCACTTCACAGATGATATTTTCCTATAACAGCACGTCTCGTTATGTTTTATTCTTTATATATTTTTCATGCACAATATTCCTTCTGGAAGCTTTATAAACCGACAGTTTGTGCTTGTTGTCATGGTTATATTCCAATTATAGTAACATAAGACATTAAAATATAATTAGGAGTGGAAAGTAACAAAGTAGTGAAGTGAAGTGACTTTGTGGCCAAGTGTGGTGACCCATACTCGGAATTTGTGCTCTGCATTTAACCCATNCAGTCGTGGTATTGAGGGTGGCAGAGAGCACTGGTCATTCACTCCCCCACCTACAATCCCTGCCAGACCCGAGACTCAAACCCACGACCTTCGGGTTCACCTTCAGGTTACAAGTCCGATTCTCAGACCATTAGGCCACGACTGCCACGACTTCCACGACTTGTTACAGTACTTTAGTAGTTTCCTGTTACTGTCCTTTCTGAGTATAAATAAATCATAGATTTACACTTTTACATGAGTTTTTAAAAATAAAATATCGTTAGGGAGTATGGTATTAACGGATTCAGTACAAACTGGTAATATGACTTGGGCAATTATGCTATGAGGCTAACGATATTCAACTTTGCATTTGCTAATTTAGCTAGCCAGCTAATTATGCCATTCTTTATATAGTCTTGATAAACAAGGTGGTGGTTGTTAGGTGACACAAGAACAGAACAGAAAATAGAACATTTTTGGATTAGTTGTGTCAACTGAAAAATATGAAAAAGTCATTTGTAAAGTAACTCAACTAGCTTTTCACCACACATCTTTTTTACTCTTACCTGAGAAGTTTTCTTGATCATTATGACTTTTACTCACATGACTTATTACTACAGTAGCAGTACTTTTACTTCAGTACTTTAAGTCAGTGCATTTTGTACTCGTTCCACCTCTCACTATAATAGAATTAGAGCTGTGATTCATTTTTGACTGGAATGACTTTACTTTAGAGACAGAAATTAATGTGCACCTGCCAGCCAATTTCTTTCCGTGGCAATGGTATAAAAAAAGATACAGCACTATAAAAACAAGAAGGACAAAAACACTCTCCTGTGTACAGCTTCCATGTAAACATAAAGCTCAGGCTTCAAAAGTGTGTTAAGCCAGATACAAAAAAAAAAAGAGAAAAAGTTCTGGGGAAGTCTTTCATCCAGGTGTGAGGTTGGAAGGGGGAACGTTTCTACGAATAAAACCTTATTCCGGTACTCAACATAAACACCATTCTCCCGCTCTGAACCATGTGTATCTGGCCATTTGTATATCTGCTTAAATGTAGTTATGATTTTAACATCTGCAAAGAGTAGGGTGGTTTGTTTAAAGTCTTGTAGCATGTGTCAAGCATCTGGAAATAATTTGTGATCACTCTCAACCTATCCCTATCCACCATTACTCTGGACTCTCCCTCCTCTGAACATGTCCAAACCACCTTAATCTGGCCTCCCTAACTTTGTCCCCCAAACGTCCATGAGCTGTCCCTCTAATGTACTCATTCCTAATCCTGTCCAACCTCGTCACTCCCAAAGAGAACCTCAACATCTT
>CM074950.1:20448681-20460516 GCA_037577455.1 Pangasius macronema
CGCTTTCTGTAAAGCTGCTTTGTGACAATGTCCATTGTTAAAAGCGCTATACAAATAAAACTGAACTAATATACAGCACTGCTGAATTCTCAGATATGTTTGGTCAGAGGTTTTTGATTAATTTTCTATAACAGCAGCTCTGACAGTAGTGTCAGCTGTAATTCAAATCACAGGATTATATCAATGTGCTCGTTCTAATATGTTGTTGTTTCTATCGTGGGAATTGGCAGGTGACTAAATCAGGGAGAAAATGCAGATACTTATATTGCATAATGTATTCTAGGGATACTAGTATTGCATGACAGAAATCATCACATGTTCACATTAAAAAGTACATCAGAGAAGAGAAGTCAAGTTACCAATAACACAATGACATTCTGTCTTGCAAGTCAGTTCCACTTGATTATTGGATTACCCATTGAACATGGATTTTTATGACTATTGGTATTTGGGCCTAAAACTGTTTATCGGCTCTGTTATATGGATTGTGGACTTGGAGTGTGTGTTTGGACTTTCTGCACATGGATCCTCATACTCCACCCGACTCTCCATTGTTACAAATTCATAAAGTGTTTTGTATTATTTCAAACAAATAATGAGTCTCATAATGAGTTTTCCTTCCCCTCACCTCTCCCTCTCCCTGCAGAGCCTGCAGTTCCCTCTTGTAGGTCTTCTTGCCCAGAGTCTCATAGATTTTAGTCATCACAGGGATTTTCTCACTGCCATCACTAATGGCTGTATGGTATTTTGGTTCTGGGAGATCACCCATGAATCGCAGAATTGTGATCCACACTGCTAGCGCAGCCTGCAGGATGCAGTAACAAAAAACACACACCTCATTTACTACAAATACTAAACATTAGAATAAAGCTGAATAAGGAATAAATGTAAATGAGCTACACATTGCCATCAAAATCACAGTTCTGTTGCTCATGTGTGACTAAAAATGACCTATGTAAAGACAGAAGGAGAGGTTTAAAGCAGCACATACCAGCTGATCTCCCTCGTCCTCATGAAACAGTAAGGGCTGCTTGAGCGGCCGGCGCATGTACGTGTGAGTGCTGGTGCCCTGAAAGTAAGTGGCTGAGAATTTGGCAAACTTATACTCAGAGAGATCCTCCTCCTCTTCCTCAGGGAGAGGAAGAGCTTCATCCAGATCATCTTCTTCCAGATTCCTTTGAGTACGCTCCAGGTCCTAGTGCATAAACAAACACACACACACACACACACACACACACACACACACACACACACACTAAGATCACACTATAGATAGATAAATACTATCTATAATATAGATAAAGAAAGGCTGACAGACAGACAGGTAGGTAGATGGAAAGACAAATGAAAAGGCAGACAGACAAATAGACAAATAGGCAAATACAAATATATCTGTCTTTTCATTTATCTGTTGGTCTTTTCAACGAGCATATATGTCTGTTTGTCTTTTTCAAATAGGCAGACAGATGGACTGAGAGATATACAAACAGACTGGAAGACAAATAAACACAGACAAACAGATAGATAGATAGATAGATAGATAGATAGATAGATAGATAGATAGATAGATAGATAGATAGATAGAAAAACACTTCTCTCTTTCTCTAATAAAATCTCATCTTAACCTATCCTGACCAGAAGAGGGCGCTCTTCACCTCAAACCCAGCTGGTGCTTGGCCCTCCTGCCCAGGAAAAGAGTTTGTGGTTCCCAGGAAGCCGAACATCTTATCCACCATGTCGGAGTCATTGACGGGCTCATGACGAGCTCTCTCCATTTGCTCCAGCATCTCCTTCTTCCTGCGCGCCTCCTCCTTCTCCTTCTTCTCCCTCTCTGCGTCTTCTCGTGCCAGCTGGGCCAGTCGCTCCTGGTGCTTGCGCTCGGCCTCGGCTTTGGCCCGCTTAGCTGAGTAGACCATGGACTCGAAGAGGAGGAGTCGGTTCGCGTAGAAGAGACGTAGGTCGGCGGCGAACATGACTCCCTAAGGAGGAATGATGAGGAGAAATGAGGAGAACAGAAGATAATTATTTCCAGTCAATATGCTCATGTATATAGTTCCAAATATATTACTGATTTATTTGATTATTTACCAAAAACTACTAGAATGTGGCTAAGATGAACAGTTCTCTGTATGGACATCAAACCTCTGGACTCTTCTATATATAAATCTAGGAAATAGATGTACTTTACCTCACTAATAAGAGACTGGAATTGTGGTGTAGTGAGTAATACATCACAGTTTAACAAGCTTTACATATACTTTATGAACCCATGAGCCCATAATCCTCAGGGCTCTGAGGTAAGTGATTTTCACTCCAGTGAGACAGCAATTCCCTGATTATTGGGTTGTGTACCTGTTTCTGTGTCTGCTTTTGTGCTCCCTGCTTACCTCTCCTTTGAGTCGGTGGTATAAACGGCGAGCGATCATGCCCCTAGTATAGGCCTGGATGGTGATGACAGCCCAGAGCCGGTGTCTGAAGGCCCGGCGCACCATACAGCCTCTACAGCGAGCCTGGAACAGGGTCATCCTCTGCCTGGTATCATGGTACGTCTGATAGAGCTTTCTGGAGCGGTACAGGGCCTGGAGCCGTGAGAAACCGGCACGCATCTGCAACACAGGAAGTAGTTAGTATGTAGTATATATCACAGGGTCAGGTTGCTGTTAGCATATCAAAGTGACTGAACAAACATGAACTGATGAAACCCCTCAGATAAATGTTGAGATATTGACTCTGCATGACTTCCTAATATTATCAGACTCCCCTTAAAGCCTTCTGGACTTTAAACTTAAACTTAACTTAAACATCACAGACACCGACAGGACCAGACTCACTCTTACCCATTAGCTTCACTGTAGTTAATGAATAATTCATATTAGTCACTGAATAAGTTGAAGATGAATTACCGAATAATAAGCTGAGAGTTTACATAATTAACTGAAAAGGTCACAGAGACTCACCGCCCCATAGTTCTTCCGACAGAAGTAACCTCTCCAAGTCTTCTGGATCATAAGAGCTGATTTCTTAATTTTCAGGAAGTTAGACCTATTAAAACAATAACAGTTGTGAAACAGTTTCCAAAAGACCTCCTGGATAGTTTTCTTTCCTTTGGTCAATATGCTTTACCCAGTTCATAAAGGATTTGATCATTTCCTGATGTGTTAGAGTATGAAAAGGACAAAACAGGTGGTGCATAGGATCAAGAGCCTTGGCTGTAAAATTTGCAGAATTATTTTCTGAACGACGTACCTGTCTTTGAAACCTCGGACGACTTTCTGAATAAGAATGACCTTGTCAGTGATGGCTTTGTCTCTCTCAATCTCCAAAAGCATATCATGATGGTCCTGCCGAACATAAGGCCATGTCATTTTACTGGAAATTCTGGGTACAGTATTCACCAGAAAAGAAAAGGATTTTCTACGAAGCACTTCAGTTTAATCTAAATAACAATTTAACACATTTTCCGAGTTGACTTGTATAACATTTTCCTTTATCCTGGTCTAATGGTGTCACTTCCTGTTCGGATGTATTGGCAATGCCCTCTCTTTACTCCCACAGTGAGGGACTTCCTGTTTCAGACAGCTGAAAATCTTGATAAAGCAACACTGAGTGGAAAACTGTCCATGGCACCAGGGAAATGGACAAACGTTCTGCTGACATTTGACCTCTGGCACAAGTTTCTTTCCGGACAGCGAAAAAACAAAACAGAACACCACTAGAGCAGAGCACCACATGACTGTTCGAGGTCACCTGACCACAAGAATGAGCAGGCATTTCCACACCTGTTTCCAGTTCTTTGGTTAAAAAAAAAATGTTCTACCCAAAAAATTTCATAATGCAGCATTCTGGTATTCATTGTTATGAAATGCTTCTGCTTGTAATTTCACATAGACTGTATCAATTCTTTTTATGAATCACTTTCATAACTAGTACCTTCTAATGCACTGTAGTATTGACATACCTTCAGGAAGATCTTGGTCTTTCCCATCTGCCAGTCATCGTCTCTGCCAAGGACAGCCTCAGCAATTCTCTGGCAGGTCCCTCTCAGGTCCTCCTTAACGAGAACAAACAAAAAATGGAGATGTCGACATCAGATCGGTGTCCTGTAACGTGTGTTCACTGCAAATACTGAATCTTACAAAGCACCATGAATTGAAAAAGTGCTAGTGACACTGAAATGACGCAGCTGTCACACATTACACTCGGTAGAAATAGTAACTCCAGGACCAGGAGACTGGAGTCATATGTTATCATTCTAATGTTATATATTCAATTCAATTTGTTTAGGTGCTTTTAATAATGGACGTTGTTACAAACCAGCTTTACAGAAATCTGGATATAAAATTAAAATAAAAAATGTTATTTGATCACTAATGAGCAAGCCAGTGGCGACGTTGGCAAGGAAAAACTCCCCGAGAGGACAAGAAGAAGAAACCTTGAGAGGAACCAGACTCAAAAGGGAACTTCATCTGGGTGACACCGGATACAATTATTATAAATCATTTCTCTTCTATAACTGTATACTATAGAGTCAAATATGAGCATCCTATGAGTCTATCATATCAAACTGAATTTATCAACTGTTCAGTGATATGGACTTTAGCGTAAGCTGTTCTTAGCATTTGCAGTCTTCCGGCTATCCAAGGAAGAACATCCAACATCTTTAAGGTGTCTGTGTGGTAACATCCTCAGCAGCTGTAAGAGATTTTCACTTTTTATAAATTTATTATTATAATAATTATTTTATATTTAGTATTATAAATGTATAATTTGTTATTCTCTTGGAGTCATTCATTCACTCATCTAAAGGGCTCTAAAGAGTACTAAATGTCCAGTACTTTACTTCTAAGGGATGCACCAACTGATATTTAATCAACGCTGGTCAGAAAATCTGAATTTAGATTGAATTTTAAATATGTTTAAATCCAAACCACTGATGGATTGATATTAATTATGCAATTATGTTAATTATTTGATATTAATTATACAAAGGTATCTAATTAAGAGCATTAACTTCCCATTTTAAAGGAAAGGTTTGGCAATAAATAAATAAATAAATTTTTCATGATTTTTCTCCATCCCTTCAAAAGTACCTGATTAACCAAGACATCTTTGACTTTCGATATTTGCTTCTTTAATATTGCACTGGAGCTATGAGGCTAATCTGCCAAGCAATAGACATATGTCCCATCCAAAGACTATTTAGTACATATCTGCCTCAAAACACATCCAGGTCTTCAGTCCTGCAGGTTTGCTGATGAGGACATAGTGTGAGCTCCTATAATCTATAAACATAAGCAGAACTGAGGTCTGTAATGCGATGGGTGCAGCCATTTTGGACAACCAGAATCACTTGCTAATGCAGTTTGGTACCACTGAGACCATTGGACCCCGCCCTCCACAATTTACTGGAAAATATGCAGATATTAATGCAGTTCCACTTTGAATTTAAACGTGTAAATATGAACTTACTGTGCTATTTAACAAAGTAATTTGTTTTAAAAATTAGATTACGTAGCTTCACAATGTTTGACAACATCTGTCAGTTGCATTAGCTTTGTAACAAAACTGAAGACACCAATTTCAAATGTCGAACATGTCATATGGAATGTTTAGCAGGATTTCCTAATTAGCTAGCTTTGTAGGTAGGTCATTAGCTGGCTAGTTTGATAGCTAACATAGCTAGCTATGTTCAAATAACATATTTATAGTTATAGTGCACAACACCTGCTAATCCTGCTACTCATGCACATTTCCCATATATATAATCCATCAAACAAATTCTTTTCACTTAGCTATATGACTCCCATCCCATCTTGTGTGACTGGAATGTAGAGCCAAGTGATCAGTATCACTGAAGATGGGATCAAAGGTCAGGGACTAGCTCCTATTAACCAATCTTAACCATTTCTCTAAAAGATTATGTGGCAGTAATGAAAATCTAAAAATTCTATATAATAAAACTGTCATTTTGGTATACCAAGTAACACAAATGACATGACTCAACATATCTTGCACTAATGATTGCAAGAAACAAAATGTTTTTTTTTTAAATTGAGATAATTCAGATTTTTTTAGATAATATGTCAAAACTTTGAGGCAATAAATCAGAATTTTGAGATAATACATCAGGATTTTGAGATAGTAAGTCAGAATTTTGAGACAGTAAGTCAAAATCTTGAGTTGATAATTAAAAAAAATTGAAAGAAGTCAAACACAGATAGTAAGTGAGACTTCTGAGATAACATTTCAAAAAATTTGAGATAATACATCAGACTTTTGAGATAATAAAACTTTTAAGATAAACAAATATTTTTGAGATAATAAATAAATATTTTGAAACAATATGACAGTTTTGAGATAAAAAGCGGGATATAAAGCAGGATTTTTGAGGTAATAATTTAACATTCTGAAATACTGCTGCAATTATTTTTTATTTTCTACTTGGTAGAAATGGGCTTCCATACTTGGTTGATCGATTACAAATAGAGTTAAAATTGTCCATTTAATTTTTGTCCAAACTACTGCCTTGGTCATCATTAGCTCAAATTAAGAATTGCAACCGAGTTGTTCTTACATCAAGACCTTTTAAACTGCTTTGCCATTATTAAATAAAAAAAAAACTGAGTCTTACCAGCATAGAGTTTTTAATCATGATCCCAGCTCTTGCATTGATATCATACTGAAAAACTGGGTTATTGGTGCATCCCTATTTACTATTACTACACATTCAAAATGGCCTGGATGACTGAAAGCTTTTATTCTACTTCCACTCAGTGGGTCTTTATTTACCTGTTTGTAGGAAGGCTTCACTCCAGGCATGAGGACACGATACCGATCCACGAACTCCACAAAAGTGTAACGGATGGGATATCCAGCCCGTCGGATCCGAATAGTTTCCATCATTCCTGAGTAGCGGAGCTGTCTCACACACAGCTCCCTGTCAAAGAGCTGGGAGGACAGGATAACATTTCATTACTTTACATGGAGGAGGATGAGAAAAGGGAGGCTAGGAACACAAATGCACATCCGTTCTTGTTTACCATCCTCACCACACATTAATTCCCCAGTCATTTCCACTGACTTTGCACTCACCATGGGCTTCTTGTACTCATTGGGTTTGATGCAGCGGACGAAGAAGGGCTGACACACACTCAGTGTGCGCATCAGCAACTCCAGAGAGCGTTTAAACTGACTGCTCAGAGTTGGGGAACGCTTTCTCGTCTCCGCCCCCTGAACACCAGGAAACACACACACAGAAAGATAGACAAAAAAAGAAAGTCAGCAATGATGGAAAGAACATCAAGAGGATCCTTTTAACCCCTCTCTGACCTCTGACTCTCTCTGTCCTTCGCTCTCTTCCTTTACAACAACCCCATGTCTAGTTCTGAACAGTTCTTTTCTTCTTAAACAGGAAGCTGTTTGACTTCAGAAGATTGTCCATGACAGATATATTATCAAGCTAAATTGAGGGTGTACTATTCTTTTACTTTAGGGTCACCTAGAACAAAAGAGGTCAGGGTGAGAACTTCAGCTCTGAGAATGAATAAAGATACAACAGCAAGAAAAAAATCATAGTTGGTAAGAGAATTCTTTTCCATATATTTTATATTTTTATTCTACTGCGTGATCATTGTCATGGAAAACACTAGGGTCCAAAATGTCTCCAAAAATATACACATAGCTCATTTTTAGTACAGAGAGGCCATTAATTATTATTATTATTATTATTATTATTATTATTATTATTATTATTATTTTCTTTGGGTTACCACCAAATATATTTTCGTAAAATAAAATAAAAAGATTTCCAGCCAAGCCAAGATGATTATTAAACATACATGGATCAGCCTTTGATGGTATTTACTACTATGGAGGCTTAATTTTTTATGTACACTACATGGCCAAAGGTATGTGGACACCAAATTACTGAACATATCATTCCAAAACCCTGGGTATTGACATGGAGTTGTTCCCCCTTTGCTGCTATAACAGCTTCTACTGAGAAAGCAGAACTCTTAATGCTACAGCATACAAAGACTCTCTTTACAACTGTGTGTTTCTAACTGTTTGGGGAAGAACTACATATGGGTGTGATAGTCACTTGTCCACATACTTTTGGCCATATAGTGTACAAGTGAATGGAGTCTTGGGACTTCCTTATATTTTAGTGTATAGTTACCATGATTTCGTACATTACAAGATCATTTTAAAGTATGTCTGGATGTAATAAGAGTAATATCATTTCTCAGTGGGGTTTTGGTACAATTAGTAAACATAGTATATCTCATCAGTGTAAAGTATTCAGACTGTCAAAAGAATAGCATTAGCATTCCAATGGGGAAATGAAGATGTTTATGGATGTGAATGTAAAACACAGGTTGAAACTAAAATCTAGTAAGCAGAACACAGTGAATCCCAGCTCCACTACAGGTTGTGGGATGGCTCAGTAAGTGATGAGCAGAACGGGGTGGTGATATGGGATGAGGTTAGTTTTCTGGATGGGATGCTGCAAAACAAAAACTGGGACAACTACACAACATGGCATGTGAAGTGAGTGGCTAATGAGGCTGGAGTGTTTTCAGCTCCAGTGTTACCTTGGGAGGAGGAGTGGCACTGTGCACGGAGCCACACAGAAACTGGCACACATATTTAGCAAAGAGAGAAAGAATTTCAGAACACAGAGAAATCAAACGAATTCAGAAGCATTTAAGAATCTGAAGTGATTTGGTCCATTATGAGCAGATCTACAGTAAGCATGCTTATTATATGTGATATTTTAGGAAAAGGGGTGGTGTCATATGGCCCAAAGCAAAGCACAGTTAAAGTTACCACCCCAAAGTTGATTATTTTCTAATAACATCATGCTGCAGAATGTTTTATTTCTCTTATACGACAGAATTGCAACAATTGCAATGCTTTATTTATTAATGAATGACACGTCATGCTTTTTAACCGTTTATAGTTATGTTTAATGTTGCGGAACGTCTGCAAGAAAAGTTAGATCCAGTTATCACATACGTTATAGCAGCTATAAACAGACATTCCCTCACCAGCCTCTCTTATTTCTCTCTCTCCTGAAGTTAAAAAAAGACACAAAACAGCTTCACATGCTACTGAGAAGCAGTAAAACGCAATGTCCTCTGTTCCCCTGGTGAAAAAACGTTCTGATTGTTACAAAGTGCTGATACTGGTGACTCCTTCCATAAATGTTAAATAAACATCTCCTTACGGAAAACTTCACCAAAAACAAACAAATTAATCTAAACCTTAAACCTTCTGACCAATCAGATTTGAGAATTACCATCATTACCATTGCAACATCAGCTTGAAAGATCTGCTTGATGAACTTGTTCTTGGACGAGTGAACCAGCTGAATGATGTCACCATGAAGGGTGTCTCTGTTCTTCTCTAGAAAACCTGCACACATTTTTGAATATGTTTATCTTTCACAACACATTTTAAATGATCAGTTATAATAATCAGTACAACACAGTGGTAGTGAAATCTGAAATAGTTACTGGGACAATTTGGCAAAAAATTTAATTGCACAGATTTTCTCTTGTAGTTAATAAGCGAAGATATGTTATGTATCTATAGGTATATAAGTTAATGTTGCTTATTTGGGAGCTTAGACCCACCAGTTTAGCATCATGTGACTCAGAAATAGTGTTATGTATGGTTCCAGTGTTATTAAAACGATGTGCATGTTTGAGTGTAGGGTTCTGAGGACTTTGACCCCTCTGTTCCTGACCTCTAGTCTCATAGTAGACAATGCCAGCGAAGTGCTGGATGCCGAACTGCGTCTCGTAGCTGTTCTTGGGTGGGATGTAGTTGGTGTTGAGCTTGTGTTGAGAGTTTAGTTTGTTCAGCATGGTGGTGTCCGTGCCCTGTATAATAGTTCATAAAACCTTATTAAACATTTCTCTCTTTCACTCGTTCTAGTAATTATGCATTTCCCTCTGCATCGCAAACTGTTCAATCTCTTTCCCTATTCTGTGTGTCTTCATCTATATCCATCTCTCTTTCGTTCTCTCACTCACTATGTTTCTTGTTATCTCTCTCCTTCTTTATCTCCTTTCCTCCGTCTTTCTCACCTTGGGGAATTTGCTCTCCTCGTCGATGAGTGAGATGATGTTCATGGGTTTGATGGCGATCATGTCCAGTGCGTCCTGGTTGTCAGTGAACTCGATGTGTTGCCAGTTGATGTTCTCCAGGTTGTACTCCTCCTGCTCCAGCTTGAAGACGTGTCGCACAAAGAACTGTTGCAGGTTTTCGTTGGCAAAGTTGATGCAAAGCTGCTCAAAGCTACGGAGGAAAAAAAAAGTAAAGAATAAGTCTGTCATATAACCTGCTTTGGGGATCCCTGGTTGTTACTGAATTCTGTTATGAATACTATGTGAATTGTGCATTAAGTGACCCACTAACTACCTGTTGACTGTAAAATTCTCAAAGCCAAAGATGTCCAGCAGGCCGATGGACCTGCGCACCGCTTTAGGCTCATGAGACGGAGGCTTGTAGATGGCTGCGTTAATCTTTTCAACTATCCACACAAATAGGCGTCCATATATTCCCTATAAAAGTGAAAAACGCATTCATACATCAGCATACACACAGTGGAGTGACGTAAAGACGGCAAGAAGAAAGAAAGGACATTCACCTTCACGAAAGCGTCTCGAACATCCAAGGCCTGCTCCATGCTCAGAGGAGTGGACACTGTCTCTCCCCGAGTGATGATTGTGCGACTGGTCAGGCAGTTCATTAAGTCCTTAGAATCGACCTGTTTGGAAAAAAGAAAAAATCACCTTTCAGAGATCAATGAGTGGTTTGCACAAAGTAAATAAAAAAAATTCTCAGAATTACTCAAGACAACTCGTATGTAAAGTTATGAGTGTTTTTTTTTTATTACTTCATTTGAACAAAGTGTAACCAGTTAGAAGAGGCTGAGTGAAGTGTGTGATCACTGCCCTGTCAGTAGGTGGCACTTAAACCCATCCCTCTGTCCTCATGTTCCAGTCACCCAGTTCAGCTTACACAACCTCTCTTAATCCTGCTCCTACACTAACAGCAGCCTGGCGAACACCGGACCTCACACACTCATGCACACACACGTACGCATGCGCACACAAACACGTCGCAGGAACACTATATTACTCTATAATACCAGTGCCAGCATATAAAATACCAGTATATATATATAAAACAGGGACATTCTTTGTCTGATAAATCCTCAAATGAATCTCTGAAGTTAATTATCTTCAGTTATGATGACATACATTTCATTCAAATGGTAAGAATTACAATATTTCTGAGAACAACGTAGAAAAATAGGCAAAGTACAGGTACAGGAATAAAAGTTAACTATCATTGGATAAAATGGTTTTATCCTTTTATATCTAATGTAATAAATATAAAACAGTTACCTCTAACAACTTTGCAGCAATAGAAAGCTCAGGAGATCGCACCACCTCACAGGCGTCCAGGTTATCATATGTGCGAGCTGGGCAGAAAAAAAAAAGTTATATTCAACATATTTATTACTATAAGTTTCTGTTTTCAGTAGCAATCTCTATAAAGTCTGAATTTATAAATCATTGTGACTGTGCTTCTAATTCTGTACTTTGTACTTGTAAAAATGCATTGTAATAAACCGTATGAACTTTAATGATTCCTCATAAAGCTCTGATACAGCGTTAGCTTATTGTTTTGATTACGCTTTCTTGGATGATTAAGGTAAATATGCACACAGTAAGGTAAAGAATGCACACACTGTTTTCGTAAATACTCTGCCCTAGTCAAGGACTGCCTCAGTGTCACACTTTCCTCTTTTTTCTAATC
>CM074950.1:20471197-20486757 GCA_037577455.1 Pangasius macronema
TAGAGTGTAGTGCAGGGGATCTAAAGGAATAGAGTGTAGTGCAGGGGATCTAAAGGAATAGAGTGTAGTACAGGGGAACTAAAGGAATAGAGTGTAGTGCAGGGGATCTAAAGGAATAGGAACAATAAACATTAAAAGGCTTAATTTAACCTTTTTGCTTTTGTATTGTATGAAAAATCCAAAATGGTCTTTATATTACTGTAAGCATGAACTATTTTCAGTCGCATCTGCATATGTGCACTGCACATTTCACAGCAATATCACTGAGGTTCATAATTGGTCTCAACTACAGATGTGTGTGGGGCTGGTTTTTAAATGCTGCTCCTGCAGTTATTATTTTTGTTTGTACATGCCTGCTATAATTTGTAATGAATTTAATTGGTTTTATTTCCCAAAATACAAACTAACTAGTAGCGTAATTGAAACCAACATGACCTGACCAAGCAGTTACTAAAGATGAATGAAAGAATGAAAGAATGAATAAACGAATGAATGAATGTGGTCGTTGTTTGCCTGCCAGCTTCATATCAGACCACTTACATGCCCCCATTTGAAAGTACAAACCTCCTGTGTGCAGGACTTTTTTGTTGCGTCTCATGGAATCCCTGTCATAATGCAAGTTGCTAGTCTCAACCAGATGCTCTATGAACCTTTCTGGCAGGGTTTCTTTAAAAACACACACACACACACACACAGGTCGTACCGGTAGCAGAGTGGTCTGTTTGAAGACTGTGTTGACATTCCTCAACAGTGCCCACTTTGCCTGGTCGTTCTGGTAGAGCTCAACATAATCCCGTCGCTTAAACATCCTCCACTGAGCAAACTCTCATCCATACATGCAGCAAAAAGTCCTGAAGTATTTAGCCTAGTATTCCAAATAACATGCGCACACAAACACTTCCTTAGCAGGTGTGTGTGATGCAGCTGTATGGAATAAACACCATTTCCACTCAGCAAGTGGCCCAGCTGAAACCCGCACGAAATCCCGACCTCTTCCTCTTGTAGTAGGGTAAAAATAAAAGCAAAAACAGAACAGATCACAGAAGCTTCCTAGTTGAGTCCTAGGTGGTCTCCTCGCTTATACACTGTATTGAAACTAACATAGAACTATATTGTCTCTGTCCCTTTCCACCATGTAAAATGTGTCCACTGGTCAAAGGCTTAGTGCTTCTCCTTCCCTGTCCTAACGGGACATTGTTTAAAAGGTGAGGATGGAAGGGTGGGCACGGAGGTGGATCCCCTGATAATATACAGCTTTCTAATTAACTAAATCCACTCTAGGCAAATCAATACAGGCACGGGGAGAACCCAACACCACGAGGACGCAGCTGTCACGTCCGAGAGGAGCAACGTGGACACAATCCTAGCAACCAGCACCTGAATTATTCAACTAGACAACCTTTGTGTTAGATCACTCCATCTCCTTCTCTACACCCTAAGTAAATGCTAAAGAAGACTATTAAAAATAATAATAATAATACAAAGCTACAGTTTCTAAATTTAGACTAAATACCCTATCTTAAACCCATTTCATGATTTATATTCTGACTCAGAATAGGCCACACTTGGCTCTAAAGGTTGTGCAGAAAAAAAAAATCCTCTTAAAATGCAAATGAGTGCGTTTATGGCTTTTAGCTCTCACTAAATCACATCTTTATCCACTCAACGGTCAGGAACGCTGCCCTCTGTCACCAAACAGATGAGGCATCAGGCAGAAAACTATAAATCCACCTATTTACAAGCCCATTGTTAAGGCCATTTATCAAATTGATGTAAGACTTGAAAATAAGGACTGAACTCTGCCGTCAGACGGACACATGGAAATAGATCTCGCAGAGCTGCTAAGAAAGCCTTGCTGTTTCAGGAACTCACAATTCGAGGTAAATTATTCAGGCAGTGCAGTTGATCACTATCACAGACTAACAGACTCGCATGGCGTGACACCAACACTTACGATGCTGCTCACATGGACTGTCAAGTCTACACACGTACAAACAAATAGCATGTATGCAGTATGTATGTAATGTAAATGTAAATGTAAATGTACACTACTAGTCTAATGTTTAGACACACCTGCTTATAGAAGGGGTTTCTTTATCTGTACTAGTTTCTACTGTTTTATAACAATAATGAGAACATTAACACTAGGAAATACCACATATGGAATTGCACAGCGACCAAGAAAAGTGTTAAACAAATCAAAAATCATTTTAGTCATAAATACTGGCAAGTAGTTTCATGAGAAGCTTCACCCTCGGAGGTGAAGTCTTAGGCACATGCAAAGAAATGCTGTGGAGCAAAGATGCCTTCAAAAAGAATGAAGTTAAATGTTTCCACATTAAAAAAGTACTATAAAGATGTATATAGTAAAGATGTATTTATGCATTTTGTGAAAAACAGCTGGTTTTGGATGAGTGTAAAAGTATAACCGTGTATATGGGATCCTTTAGCCTCGTACGTCACAATAGCTTGTTAAGGTAATAGGTTGCCCCCTACTGTTATCTTTCAGTCTCACTTAGACTCATGATGTTTCCTGCTCTAATACATTCATTTCAACCTTCATAAAGATTTTATAAAACATTCATATTATTAAACATAACAAAATGCACCTTTAAATGGCATATAACACTGCTACAACAATACAAGTTTTTTTAAAAAAGATATTTTATTTACTAAGTTTAATGCCATGTTACACTTGAGAAACAATACAAATGTTTTATTGTTTTTTAAATTATTATTATTAATTTATTAAAAGAATAAATCTTAGTATTTAGTTTACCATGTAAATGTAGGAACAGTATTGTATTTTTGGTTGATTTTATGATTGAAATTATTCACATCACATCACAATTTAAACGAATGGTGTGTGATCAGGGACAATATCGTATGAGGATAACTCAAACAGCAAAAAGTGTATTTTTACTGTATATAAACACTATTTGGGTTAATTAGTGTTTAAGTCTCTGATAACCGATTAAATTCTTACCTGTATCAGAGTTGGGTTTCTGTAGGTCAGTTTGCGCACTTCTCTATCCCAGTCTTGCAAAAGCGTACACTCCATCATTACTCAGTGTCCTAAACAGTTTCCTCACCTAAGAGCCTGAATACCTCACACCTACACACTGTATTTTCTTCTCTGTCTTCCTTCCCCTTTCAGAAAACATGAGAGGTGGATGATTCAGCTGATGGATGGGACAGCTCAGGCCACTATTTGTAATTTGGTCCCCCTGTAAATGCCCACATTTGGCTGGGATATCTTGGTGATGAAAAGGAGACGTTGTCTGAAGCTATTAGAGCCACAGAAAGGCTGATGAGATTAAGCTCTGCATTCTGTACAGAAACAACCAGAGCCAATGGCCTGGAAAATGTCCTCTACTGTTCATATTACAAGAGCAAACCCAAAATCCATGTGTGTAGATTTGTGCATTTTCGTTAAAAAAAAAAAAAAAAAAAAAAAACTGAGTAATTATGGCAGATCTCTTCAGCGAGTGAAATTATGATGTTATTGCACAGTTATAGAAATATAAATATAAAATGTAAATGTGCCTTGAATGTAGAAATAATGACTATCATGAAATAAATGTTTTATCAATCATTTGATTATCAGTGAATAAAAATTGTAACACAGACAGAACCATTAGGATGCCCCTGACCTCAATCCATCCTGACAGACAATTCACAGTTAATAACCATACCTTCCATTTGAGCCTTGACCCCTGACCTCTAAACTGTCTTGTTGCAAACCCCCCACACAGACAATTTAATGTTTCTAAATGTGCAGTACTCATGTAGATTCAAGGGAAATTAAGTTTCTTAATTTCAGGGTTATGGTTGCATTTCTGCAGCCCAGAAATGAGCTCTGCCCCCCAGCCAAAGCAGGGACACTAAGCTCTGCCCCTTTTCCTTAACTCTTTCTAACTCTTTCTAGAATGTTAATTGACTTATCAGACATTTTCAATCAGTATAAGCAAACTGATTATTTTATCGACACAAGTCTGTTATAAGTTTAGTCAGGTTGGGTTTCTGTGTGTAGAGTATTGTGACTGCCCCTTTTCCTTAATGCTTTCTAACTCTTTCTAGAATGTTAATTGACTTATCAGACATTTTCAATCAGTATAAGCAAATGAATTATTTTATCGACACAAGTCTGTTATAAGTTTAGTCAGGTTGGGTTTCTGTGTGTAGAGTATTGTGACTCTGTGTCTAGCTGTTGGTGAGCAGGGCAATGTGAAAGGGGAGAGGTGTGAGCCCCCTGCTGGGCAAACAATTCACACCTCTCCACAATAACACTGGTATAGAGATAAAACAGACAATAGACTGTTCATCTCTGATAGTAAACAGTGTATACAACTGCCACAATAACATTATAATATTTAACCACTACTGTGGAGTATGACATCACAAATTAAATTCAATGCTTAACATGGGCACCTGGTAAAAAGAGTTAAAAGGCCATCCACAAGGCATATGTAATAAACATTAGAAGGCTTTAAAAATTACAAACTCCTTCTTTAAATGCCTTATTTAAATGTGTTTGTAACATACAGTAGTTGGAATCAGGATGCAAATGCGTAAGTGTAAACATTGTGGTCGAGTGCAGAAACCTTGGTAAAGCTACAGCCAGACCGAGTTATCACAGGCATTTCCAAATCAATAGGTCGATTAAACAGATACAGGTCAAAATAACAAAAAAAACATGTGCAACACAAGAAACTACAGCTTGGTATAAAACATTACAAACATTTCAGAAGATTTTGCAGTGAAACAGTGAAATGGCAGGGTATATAAAATATATATATATATAAACGCTGAACACAGAACAGGTGCACACAACAGGGGAGCAAACCAATGACATGAGGGGTGGAGACATGATCAAAACCAAATCAAAGGCTAAACATAAACAAAAGCACACAGAGTGCAAAGAATAAGCATCATTTAGGAAACACGTCACGTCCTGAGAGGTGGAATTTGTAAGAGCACTGCAATGATAATGCAAGGATTTACTCATTGTGCAACACTACATGGTTTGAATATGCACAATGGTGAGCATGTGATCTCTCACTCGCATTCATAATGACCAAAGAGTTTGACTAAGCCACAGCATTTGAGACACTTTTATTCATTCATTGTTTATAATTGCTTATTTTATGCATGGCCAGTCTGACACAGGATGTCAAACACACACAAACACACACAAACACACACACATATACTCAGAGGGGCAATTTAGAGTAGCCAATCCAGTAGACATGTTTTGTGTGAGATGGGAGAACACCCGAGCACCTTCTAAGTTTATAGGCTTAGAGTTAATTAATTAGGAGTGTTGCTATTCTGAACCTCTATTTCTGGCCCGTGTGTTTACACACAGTGTGTTGTCTCCGTTTATCAACTCTATTTTAAACCTAGGAACCAGCACGTTGTTTAGTTGTGAATGGAAAACATTCACATATATTCTGTATTTTAGGAAAGACAAGAACACCATGCACTACATCAGACAATGTCTATTATCCGTATCTCTTCAAGTAGCTCCTAAATACTTTAATACACTACACACACAAAAACAGGTACTGTTGTCTGTGGTATTATTGCTGCAGTGCCATTATAAAATGCTCTACTAATCTACACTGAAGATCACTGATCTGCAAACACACCTTCACTCATCACCAAGCCTCACCATCAAACTTCAAAAGGAATATTCCATCTAAAAATTAAATGTACACAATTTTTGCCAAATGCCATTTTTTTTAGTCAATCAGTCGCATTTTTAGTGTTTGATGATTGCTTCTTCAGCTATCTAATATAATTATGTCCATTTTTCCTGATGTTACACTGTTACACAAGTCTGTTTGAAATTACTTAGCACATTTTCAAATAAACATGTAATGATTTAGCCATGCAATGTGCACGCTGATAAATGGTTAGCCGCATTAGCAATGTAAAACTGAAATGCAGACATGTTTTGCTGATCGAATACGTATGGGGTAATGTATTATAAGTGAATGTTGTGCATGGTGTGTAAGATATTTCTGTTACCTGCTGTAGAATGACCATGGCTGTTGCCTGTGTATTTATTTCTGGACATCAGACGTTACCATGTGAGGCCCTGAAAGAGAAAATTGTATAAAGCAGAGCAGATTAGTGGAAGAACAGAACAAGCTTTTCTACACCCTATTATACCAGTTATGTGCATAATTACTCTTGAACCATGCATCCACATGTGCACACGGACACATGTGCACTCAGTAGGGGGCATCACAGCACTATTGTTTTGTGTTGGTTGTTTGTCATTCGAGCCGAACGAATCAGACATCGCCTCCGAACATCTTTGTCTGGCTCATTTCCTCTGAGGCTCTTCATAAGGTCTAAGTCGTAGCTGTTCAGCTGGAAAAACCATTCAGACTGTCACAGCCTTCTCTAAACGACTACACGACATATACCTTAAAACTCTAAAAGTTTCATCTAAGATTTATGAAAGCATCTACATTTAATGTACATTTACATTTACATCCTCTATACCCTTGAATTCATTTAGACTGGACCTGCTGCCTCAGAGATATCAGAGCTGGCTTTAGAGCAGGCTCTAGGAAAGGTCTTGAGAATAAACCACACCAACATACCACGCAACACAATATATTCAGATGCAAAAACACCCACAGAATTACTTCATATGTAAAAAGTAATAACGTTACATTAGCCCAAATATCACGCTAGCAACTGTGGTACCAAGTATTGCTAGCTAATAAGTAGCTAGCTGCATCATTATATAATGTTAGCAAGAAAATTCAACATAGTCTACAGCTTAGGCAAAGACTTCAGGCCACCAAATAATAATAAAACTGGGTTAGAAAATTTGAAGGTTTAAATTAATTGTTATAAAAAAAAGATTAAGGTAGAAATGTAAGTTAGTACATATTACTTTAATTTCTAGCCCTGAGAATACAATGTATTTTCTTGCTAATGTTATAGCTAGCTAGCTATTAGTGTAAGATATATGAGATATATTGCTAGAGATATATATATTGCTCATTTTAGCGTGGTTTGCTTTTGTGACTTTGTCTAGCTTGCTTAGTTCATCCATATTGACCAAAAAAAAAGCATAGGCTGTCCCTTTCCTGGATGACTATGGTTTCATATTCAATTTTAATATCTATAGTTATAAATCAATAAATTGAACACAATGACTAATGGGTAATGAGATTCCTCAGTAAACTCTATACGGTATTAAGAGACATAAACCTGAATTAATTGTGATAAGAACCCTGCTAAAAGATCGAGCCAGATCAACTACAGTTTTCTAACTGCCATACTGTTGTGCTGTTTACTTAATAACATTTTGTCTATTAACTCCCATTAGTAGTAGTTCTTCCTACAAATCTGTATTTTACATAGTAGTTTTGTGACAAAAGGAGATGGTCCACAGTGATACACTGGGGCTCACTAGTTGGTCTGCTGCGTCTCATTTTAAAGGTAAAAAAGTCAAACTTAAAATCACTCACTTAAAGAACTGATACGTCAATGATCTTAAACCAAGATGTAATAAGTTATTCTCAGATTTCTGGCTCAAAAACCTACGCAACCACTCTACTGTCAGCATCCTCTCCTCTTTCTCTCATAACAGATGTAAAATGAACATCTTACTCCATGGGAAGACAACGACAATGTAATGACCCATCCTCTGCTTCCTAGTAAAGTCCAGGCAGTTAATGTGGCGTGGACACGCAGGGGTGAGCAGGCTAAATGAGGAGCCATGCTCACTGTCATTAATATTTTAGTGTCTAATTAAGCCAAGAGAGTTGGACATAAAGGCCACAGAGCGCAGACCAGACTGAAACAGACCACACTGTACTGCACCAAAGCACAATGTATAATATGTGTTGAACATTTTCACTGAATCTAGCTGTTACATTAAGATAAAAAAAAAAAAATCATGAAAAGGAAAGCACACATCTTTCCTACAAATAAATCTCTTACACTAGCAACCCTTAGGTGTAATGAATTGGATTTCAGATTTTAGCAGATCTACATGTAAGACAAAAACTACTCATTACATAATACTATGTATTTGAATTAAAACATAACAGAGCACTTGCCTTTGGCTGTCATATGTTTATCAGCTGAGTGCAGAAAAAGGAAAAGAAAAAGGAGGAGCTAGGATTTTAAAAATGCTGACAAACAGAAAATGGTAAGCTGCCTTTTTTTAAAGTAGTTAATAATTTATTATTGTTCCTGTCACTCTGCGACACATGCAAAATTGTCCCCATCAGCTTTACATTTAAAGAGTGTGTGTGGTAGAGTAAGTGGACTTGGTTTCAGTGGCAAGAAAAAGAAAATGTAGTCTGTAGAGAAATAAGAAACAGAGGATGCACAGCCGTCAGCCATGTTTCAAGACACCATTGACTAATATATAAGACCTGTAACTTTACTGTACATATATAACATTCATTCATTCATTCATTCATCTTCAGTAATTGCTTTGTCTTAGTCAGGATTGTGGTGGATCCGGAGCCTATCCCAGGAACACTGGGCGTGATGAGGATGTCAATCCATCGTGGGGCACAACGCACACACACACATTCATACACTCATTTACTCATCCTCATACCACCATGTTTTTGGGAGTTGGAAGGAACCTGGAAAACCCAGAAGAAACCATGTGGACACAGAGTTAGATGTCTCAAGATGCAAATCTTGAATGCTTTGTCAAATATTCAGTTTGTAGTTAAATGTACTCAATCACCCAAAGAGTGCTTGGTTTTTGGTTTTTCACTGAAGCTACAAGAGTAATGTTGCTAACAAGTAAGGGGGTGCTATGTATCTCACCTAAAATATTTACAGTCTTTATATGCTTTAAACCACATTCAGTCTTCAGTAATATCACACAGACTTCCTGATGTGGTTTAGTACAGTATGATGTACTGTAATCTATAAAAATTTACAATACGTTACAATCGTGTTGAATGGTGTAAAGTTATAGAAGCAGCCATCTTGGGGAACGGGAATTACTTTTTTTCTTTTCTTAGGGCAAGGAAATCATCTGGGCCAAAGCAGCATGCTGTTAAATAAATTTGTAAATATGGACAGTCTCTGTGAATTTACAAAATAATTTAAAAACNACTAATGGAAATAAGTGGTAATATGGTAAATATTTTAGCCAAACTATATGACCTTATACCTTAAAATATGCTGCTACCTGTGTAGGAATAAAAATCAGTCCCAACCCTCCAGTTCTGCCTGACCTGAATCAGTCACTCTACAGTGCAATTTAATATACTTACTGTGTCTGAGATCTGTGACTAAGACTTTGGGAGAAAAGCAAGCCATTTTGAAGCTGAGACAAGAGGGAAAATCGATCCGAGCCATTGCACAAGCATTAAGCATAGCCAATAAAGCAATTTGCAATGTCCTGAAAAAGTAAGAAACCACTGGTGTACTAAGAACCAGACACTGAGCAGGTCAACCAAGGAAAACAATAGCAACTGATGACAGAAACAGTGTGAGAGCTGTGAACCTGTGATCAACAACAACCTCCACAGGGCAGGGGTGAAGGTATCACAAGGTGCTTAACCCCAAGGGAAAGAGCAGCTCAATTCTAAAGAGTGTTGAAATGTGAGAAAACCTGCTAAGGGTGATCGACATGTTTCAGGAACTCTACTGTCATATCTTAATTCGGACGTAGTCAGTGTAAGACAGGAATATTTACCAAACCTGCTCAGATTTCACCCAGTCAGAGCGTTGGAGCTGATAAAAGTGGCCACTCTTTGTAGATTACACTGCAAAAACTCAGCACATGCTTTAGGAGTGAAGTCATTGTTGACTGGAGAAGAATTAGGGAACAAGTTTCCCTGAAATTGGGAAAAGAAGGAAAATGGATTTGCAGACTGTGGAACAAGTGTGATTGCCTTTAACTCATATATTAAACACTGAACACACTTGTTTTTGAGAAGGCATTCAAAAGAAGTTTTATGATTGCACTCCATATTAGCTACAGCTAGCTAGCAGCACAGACTAGCTAGCAGCAAAGACTATTAATATTTATGAATAGGACTTAAAAATCCTCACAGAAAACCTGTTATTGTGCCTTATCAATGAACATTATATATGAATATGACTATGACTTCTTAAGATCCTCTCAGAAATTCTGAGGAGTTAGCTTATATTATCCAGCTAGCTACATAGCCTCAGCAGTGAATATTAAAAAATAATAATAATAATTATTGTACAAATGTATTCACATGACTTCTGAAATCTGTTATTGAATTATCCAGCTAGCAAGCCTTAGCAACAAATATTAGATAAATGTATAAATATAAATTAAGATCCTGTCAGAAATGGTTAGCTTGTATTACCCAGGAAACTAGCCTTAGCAATGAATATTATACAAATAAGGGAATTTTAGGAGAGTGTTTAGGACTGCAAAATTAAGTATGATCGATCGTTCAGTGTCGTTACTAGTAATAAAATTTTAATTATAAATGATTCAAAAATCCAGTTAGAAATTCTGTTAGCTTATACAAGACAGCTAGCTAGCTTCACCAATGTATGTTAGATGGCTGTAGGAATAAGATCATCTCAAACTATTACTTTATTGAAACTGTTAGCTTATATTACCCAGCTAGCTAGCATTTATAGTGAATATTTTTTTTAAATAGATAGATAGATAGATAAGAATTATAATCTGTTAAAAAAATCTATATTCCCATTTATGGCTTGAGGAATGCCCACTCAGGGCTGTTCATATTTCCATATACAGACTCAAAGTCTCACCTTCTGTCTCCTGCTATTTGCTAACAAATCCTACTGATGTAAATCTCTACTACATGAAAAACCACAGAGAGAAACCAATCATGAGCTTAGCTGAGACAGAGAAGAGTGAATCTAGACACCAAAACTATGACAATCATTCATGAGTTTAAAATACAAAACTTAAAGGTACTGGTGGAATGATATGATGATAAAACTGAGCAAACCTGAGTAAAACTCAACGTCAAGGTTTTCAGTGCATTATTGTTTTTGCTTACAAACTTAATATTTTTAAAGACACTGACATTAAATACCATAAAACACATTCCTGTCTTGTTAAAGGAATACATCAATATTTTTCAATTTTCAACCTAATCACGAAGGGTGATTACCTTGGTAAAGAATTTCAATGCAAAAGGACCAAGAGTGTTTTCTTAGTCCTTTTTCTTGGTTCTTTTCTTTTTTGATAAATGAACTTTGAGTCATCATCAGGAGGTGGAATTGCAGTTGCTGAATTCTGTTGATAAATGATTTTGCAAACCTGTGTTTTTCAGTAATTAATTCTTCAAAGGTATTCGTTGGCTAAAGTTAAATTCTATGTAATTCACCCTTTCAGAGATGAGAATACATTTTCAGGTGAAAGCATTTCTTTGTTTATGCATTGCTAATGTCAAAGCTTCACAGAAATGCTTTAGGGTTTGCTTGATTGTACATGGACGCCACAAAAAAACGTTAAAAAATCTAAGTAACCAAAATTAGTTTACAGAATTCAATCTTTAAGAGAATCACTCCCTTAGTATGAAAATATATTAACATAATAATACTGTTTCTGCTAGGAATTTTAAGGCAAATGGAGGTAAAATAATATATATTACCGTACCATGCTATCTGAAGCATAACAACACCCCTGTTGCCTTTTCACTATATATTTACATCATACTGCATGTCACTACTTTGTTGTTGTAGGGTCATGACAAGGTCTATCAAACTGGGCATTTCATCAGTAATGGAGATGCAATGAAAAGCAGGAAGGTACCATTATTTTCACACTGTAAAGAGACTTAATCCTGTGAAAGCAACATACCTGAGCAAGCTTTAGGTCCAGTCAGGTCCTCTGCTTGGTCCTCTTTAAAGTTACCTGAGGACAGGTAGACATCCAGACAGGTGAGTGAAGAGGTAGGCAAGGATGACACCTGATAATGAAGAAAGTTCTATTTTCTCTTTCGATCTACGTCTCGGAAGTGATGTCTCCTCGTGGCGGACGATGACCTTAATCGTCACTCAGACACGGTTACAAAGTAAGAGGTTGGGACTAGGGAGAATTCGCTCCCAGGGTGCAGGTCAGCCTCCAACAGGGAGGAGGGACTCAGCAGGGGTGCTGCGCAGCATGGGAGGTAAACTGACCCCCTCTGTCTGATCGCTTATAGACACACATCACAAAAATTATTTAAAAGCACAAATAAAACATACAAACGAAGATGCACTTTGTTAGGCAGTCATCTCTTTTAGGCCATTTTTTGGGTGGTGGAAAAGGTCACAGGTTCCATCATGCATTCGATATCCTCACTAACTTACACATCGCTGGCTTTTACTGCGAGCGTGGAAACACACATGGGGACATTTTCCTGCCTCTCATATCACCACTGGGATAAATATGCGTTTAATTAGCAATTAAATAAAATGTCTTAATTGCTATGTATATACCAAGTGGTCATGTGGGTGTGCCAATCTGCCAAATAAACAGTGTGTTCATTGTAAAAGTAGCTAAGATCATTAATAAATCAAGAGTCCCAACTTTAAAAGGACACAAAGGCTGGAGACACAATGGAATGGCAAACAGCTGGAAAATAGAGAAACACACCATGAGCTTTTCTCAGTTAAGCATTAACAATTTTATATGTAGCTAAGTTTTAAATTGAGTTTGATTTGGTTTGATTTATTAGTTTGAGTTGGAGTTATTCTTATATACAATACATTCTGTATATTTAAGATGACTTTACTGTCTGTACATGTAATGTATACGTATTATATATCCCACAGCACTGTTGTGTAGTGCAGGCAAACTATAGGTGTACATTAATGCACTTGCTCTAATACTTTATCAGTTCCACAGGAACTTGTATGGCTCACAAACACATTTTTATAGTTGAATGTAATTGTTGATCCGGTGAAGCTTTTCATGAGATGTTTAGAAGTCTCCAGTGTCAGTGCTTTGTAAAAGTCAGAGTCAAATCTATTCCTTTTCATTGTCCAACACAGGAAGTACAGAGCTACAGAGGATCTTTCACTTTCCACTTTCCTATTGCACTTTATTCCCTGTATACTGTACATACACTCACCAAACACTTTATTCAGAACACGACATGTAACTTTACTTTTTAGTACGTCTATGCCCGGTCGTCGAAGCTCATTACAAGTGAAGTTGGTAATCTTACCCGAAAAAATGTGATCACACTGATTTTGACCATGGCATGATCGTTGCTGCCAGACGGTCTGGTCTGAGTATTTCTATAACTGCTGATCTCCTGAGATTTTCACATATAACAGTTTACTCAGAATGGTGCAATCAAGAAAACATCCAGTGAGTGGCAGTTCTGCAGAGGGAAATACCTTGTTGATGAGAGAGGTCAAGAGATAATGGCCAGACTGGTTTGAGCTGACAGAAAGGCTACAGTAACTCAGATAACCACTCGCTAAAACTGTGGTGGACAGAAATGCACAGATCTCAGAATGCACACCACACCGAACCTTGAGGTAGATGGGCTACAAACAGTAGAAGACCGCATGGGATTCCACTTCTGTCAGCCAAGAACAGAAAGCTGAGGTTGCAGTGGGCACAGGCTCACCAAAACTGGACAGTTGAAGACTGGAAAAACATAGCCTGGTCTGATGAATCTCGATGAGGCGCACAGATGGTAGGGTCAGAATTTGGTACCAACAGCATGAATCCATGCACCCAATCTGCCTTGTGTCAACAGTCCAAGCTGGTGGAGGTGGTGTAATGGTGTGGGGAATGTTTTCTTGGCACACTTTGGGCCCTTTAATCCCAATAATCGCTTGAATGCCACAGCGTATTTGAGTATTGTTTCTGACCATATGCATCCCTTCATACCCACAATTTACCAGTCTTTTAAGGGCTACGTCCTGCATGATAATGCACCATGTCACAAAGCAAAAGTCGTCTCAATCTGGTTTAATGAACAGGACAATGAGTCTTTAGTGGCCTTCCCATTCACCTGATCTGAATCCAATTGAACACCTTTATGATGGTAGAACAAGAGATTCTCAGCATGAAAGTGCACCTGAAAAATCTGCAGGAATTGTGTGAATCGTGTCAACGTGGCCCAGAACCTCAAGGGAATGTTTCCAACATCTTGTGGAATCTATGCCTCAAAGAATTGAGGCTGTTTTGAGAGCAAAGGGAGGCTCTACCCAGTATTAGTATAATGTTCCTAATAAAGTGCTCTGTGAGAGTATACATCAGCCGTGGTCTTCTGGTGGTCCCTTTCTGTTGATGGATGGGTTTAAAGTGGCTGAATATAGAGTGAAAACACCACCCACTGTAGGAATGAGACAGGAATATATACCTGTGAGTATAACTATAATAGATACACTAGGTATAATAGGTAGGACATAATAAATACGGGCAACTCTATATGTACACAGTATATGAACACCAGTCTAAAGTTTAAACACTTTAGTAACAAAAACATAATGAAATTACAATGCAAATCCACTACTCCAGTTCACTTTATTTCAGATTTAACTTTATACTCTGGATATACATACACAAGTATCAAACAGGTAAAAGACACATGTTATACCTTATAATCTGATCATTACAACAATCCAGCTTTTTTTTTTTTTTGGTCAATGTTGTGTGATGCAAGACTGAGTACTAAAGGCACAACATTTGAAACAGACAAATTTCTTTAATGATTAAAAATACAAAATGGCACATCATTGCACATCTTTGGTAGGTATTTCATAGCATGCACACACCTCAGCTTTATCATTACCCATGCAGGCGAGGTACACTGCAGTGTATAACGTACCATTGATTTAGCCTGAACAGATTATCACACAGCTGTGTTGAAATGTTTGTTTCAACATTATAATTTCTTTCAAAAGAGAATGTACTTGTTTGAGAAATTTTCCAGATATGTTTTAAAAATAATAATAAAATAAAAAAAATAAAAAATAAATCCATTTTTAAAGAGCAGGAAATATTGCATATCAAATGTTACACTTAAAGGCAACAGAGTAAACAAAAGACCTCAACAGAACAGAAGCTTCTACAAGAGGGATAAATACTCTTTAGTACCTTTGAGGCTTTCTGATTAGGTACTGCCACCAAGTGGTCATTTTGGTCAAGTGTCAGCACTGCTGCTTTGATTCTGATCAGCACAAGTCAGATTTCCTTCTTTATCTAGAAGCTCAGAACGGTAGGTTTGTATGTTTTATATGCACATATGAATGAGCGGTGAATGTATTTTTGTTTGTGCAAATGGACACAGTTGTGCCATTGATACAAAACAAGCTTTAGTCATTGCTTGTTTTTTTTAAACAGAATTATAAAAATGGCATGTAAGGCTGCATTGTCCAATCAGTGACGTTCAGTACAGCAAGCTCTAGTGCCCTAGTGCTAGTGAAAGTACACTAAGGGTGCATTCACATATGCAATAGTTGGTCTGTTTGAATTGCAGTCATGGCCTAATGGTCTGACAGACAGACTTGTAACCTGAAGGTGAAGCCGAAGGTCGTGGGTTCGAGTCTCGGGTCCGGCAGGGATTGTAGGTGGGGGGAGTGAATGACCAGCG
>CM074950.1:20501610-20525887 GCA_037577455.1 Pangasius macronema
CCAGAATGTTAAGCTATTGAACAAAACCTTTTTTGTGTCATATCTGTGATTTGTTTGCTATAAAGTAAAAAGGCTGGGTGAACATCCTCGAAGTGTGGTGATTCCATAATTTTTGCCAGGGGTTGTAGAAGCGGTGATGGCACAAATGTAACTTCTATTGTATCTTATATAATCTTTTTTCTCCTCCTGCAGTAAACCTTTAGTACTTCATGATATGACACTTCCACATGCCTATATTCAGTCTGATTTCCAAAAAACAGAACTGGGAAAACTGCATGATGATGACTGGTTAATCCTGTTTCTCACCACAGTGGCTGGTAGCCAATAAAATGTGATTAAACAAACTAAGGGGCTTGTTCAAACTCAGAATCCACCCCCTAGCTACACTACCTAGTAATCATAAATACACCAAACCCACGTGACACATTACAGGAAGCTGTTTTAATCTGGTGGGACTCATCCACCCTCTCTGGTAAAAGCACTGTAGAACACTTAGGCATGTAGTTTGCTCTTTTTAGTGGGTTTCAAGCACAACAGTTGATAAACCACAAACTGGAAGAGGAACTTCAATAGTAATGACTGCACACAATTTGTTCACTAGAAACATGGTTTTATAGTAACACGAACAGCCTTTTTGCTCCAACATTAAGATGTACAGCTAAACATGCAGTACTTTTTTAAATACATTACTTTCCTAACCAACTCTGACTACAGACAACCATGAACTACATATCCCAGAACATTCTACATGTCTTTTAACTGCAGATGTTAAACACTGAGGGGAGTACTTCATGTTGTAGTATCATTGCACAAACAAAACCTCACCCACACTACACACTTGAAACTGTCTCCACCCATAAGAGCATTTCAACCAAACCTGTCTTGATTTACAAACCTGTATTTGTTCCCTCCACCTGGTCACATTATAAAGCCTCACCCAAATGCTATACAGCCTCACCCAAATGCTATACAAACTAATCCAAATGCTATACAAACTAATCCAAATGCTATACAAACTCACCCAAATGCTGCTCAAATGCTATACAAACCTCAAAACAATTATTTTTTATTTTTTATATATATAAAAGTCCAGGCAGCCTAATGCATAGACATTACTATCAGTTCTGCTTATCTGCATTCTTAACTGTGTGCTTCATTAATATTTAACGCTGGGATGTAATGGGAAATGTACAATCGATTTAGCAGAGCCAGAGTAATGGACGCGGCTGCATTATATGATCCATATTATATCTGATGGTAAGCTTTCAATGATCAACATGATGGATACAGGGAGAGAAACAATCCAACATGACTCTTTTGTACAGACATATCTGTAGATATTTAGTGTTTTAGGTTTTACACCCGTTCCTCCATACACTGTACATTTTCCATTACATTCCTGTATTAAATATTCACTATAACAAAAATTGTCAAACTGTGTATGTTAGGAGATGAATAGTGAATAAATCAGGTTTGGCTCTTCCTTTTTTTTTTTTATTTAGACCACAGATCTATTAAATTATTGATTCTGGCTGGTCAGAATGAACTGATTCATTTTCTATAACCACTCTCCCAATGCAGGGCATAATTCAAATCACAGGTTTATATTAATGCTCCTCCTAATAAGCTGTCCTTTCTAGAGGAACAGTCTACACGGGGACTTGTATGGCAGACACGCTACATAAACAGATTAAAATAAAACGTGTTTTATTAGATATCAGATTTCTGTGAGATGCTCATTTAGCATTTTTGGAAGAAGTCTCCAGTGATAGCGCTGTGCAGTCAGGTATAAAGCTGTTTCTTTATGCTTTCCTACATGAGAATGTCTTCGGGGACAGTGTTATTAACTTCAAGATACAGAAAAAAAAAAAAGCAGACGGCTGTTTATAGCTTCCATAACATAAGTAGTAATAGGAACTAACTGCTTCACAGACATTCCACAACATCAAATGTAACAATAAACATATAGAAGTATGATGTTCTTTAATAAATAGCAAATTGTTAGCATTGGGGAAATGCTTGAGCCACTCTATTAGTAAATATTTATTTTGGAGTTTTAATAAGCTTACCAAACCAGGGCGTAGTTTTCTTTATCCATATATTTGCAGACATGCACAGATGTAGATGTTCCACATTGGCTAAGAACCTGACTAAAATCCAGGTATCAAATTTCTTGATATCAGATAACAGCAGTAATCTGATACAAGTTATTACAGTACACTGTTTACATGACCACTTGAATAATCTTATAACCAGTATTGCAAAAGTCAGTAAATTGATAATGATCAACAAATGATGTATTGGGCAGTTCTAGTCTGTGTTTTTAACATAAAGAAATATTATTTCTCTGGTATTTCAATATAGCCCTCGCTGCAGAACCAAAAGTCTAAGCGGTAGAATTGGGCCTGATCCAACCCCATCCCTAACCCTGAACCCACCCCAGAAGATGCTGTGCAACCCAAAACAACAAAGACACTTTCCCATCCAGAAACACCCCGAGTCATCTCCGCCACCATGTCCTTTGGTTCTGCAGCGATGGGTACTTATATATTTCTCTCACTCTCCAAAAAAAGGATTTCATGCCTATTTTTTGAAGCCAAGACCTTAGCTCAAACTGAACCTCAAGTATTTGTTTCCACTTGTAGTACTACTACAGGAGATGGAAACAAGGACACCTCAATTGATGGCAATGGTCTATAAACATTTACAAATTAAAAAGTACTTTATCTTTTATTTACATGTTCACTATCCTGCCCTACTGATCAAACAGAAACAGGATCTGGTATTGCCATGATCCAGTCCAGCTGGCTGTGTACTGTTTCTTTTTATTTACAACATATAAAGTCTTCTGAATTTCCAACACACACGCTATGCACATGTTCCTCTCCGAAGGATTTACTCATTTATCATTTGCTTGAGTCGCAATTAACACTTGCTCTAATGACTTAATGTGCATCGAAAGAATCAGAGCCACAACAGATTTTATGGCTTGGAAGGAGAAAAATGTAATGTAGACGATCAGCCAAGATGTGTTTGGTGTTCAACGTGATTTCTATCTAACCCAAGATCTTTTTTGAAAATGCATTAGCAAATCTTCTTATACTTGCTTCAAATGACATTTTTAAACTGCATAACCTTATTTTTAAAATAGCACAGATTTTGTCCATATTTATACATTTAAGATTAAAGTAGAAATGTTTGGGAGGCGGGGCCTATGTGGCATAGTGTAAAAACATCTCATCTTACAGAGCACATCTTTTCGCTTGGAAAGGAAACAAAAGACGCAAAACATCAGATAGCAAACATGCCTTGCCTGACTGACTCCATTTGAAGTGAAAATTGTGTCAATTTTTCAGCAAACTATCCCTTTAAAATAGCCCTCATCTCAACGCTTCTTCAGTCCCTCACCTTGGGCCTCTTCCATGTGACTTTGCCGATGCGGTTGCCCTGGTAGAAGAGCGAACGGTCCTCGGCGGGGAAGAGTGGGTCTTCAAACAACCTCCCGTTCTGCTGGCATTGTTTCCTCAGAGTGGCAAACTGTTGGTCCTCAAAGGGCTTGACTGAGGAGAACATAGTGAGCCTGTAACAACAACAGAGAGCAGAAAATGAAGAGGAGGAAGGTGAGGTGTAAAAGCGACTGGAAATATTTGGTGGACTGGAAAACACAATGCTGAATTGGGGCAAACATCAACAAGGGTTTTTTGGTCAAAACCCATTTTTTTTCCAACCTACAAACCAAAAATGTATTTCACCAAAATGATGTTAAAATATTTCTATGTACTGATAAGGAGCCAGTTTCACAAACACAGTGGTAAAAACAGTCATTCTGCCTAAAGATATCGAAAACCTTGCTAGCTAATTGTGATTTGCTGATGCAATAAATGTCACGCTTTTATCAAGTTGCTGGATAGCTACAAGGCTGTAGCAAAATGGACATAATCCTGATCAGGTCAGTTTGTAATCAGATTCCAGTTGTCCATGATATTCCTGTGCCTCAATCAGATTGGATCTTCTTTACTTTTGGTGTTAACCAGATTTTAAAATCCTATGACTTTACTTTTGGCTGAGATACTGAGATACATATTTCGGTCCAGGGAAAGACTATGTTTTTAGTAAAATATGTCAAAATTTCAGCATGTTAATGTTTTTCGTCCGACGGTGTGTACACAAGAATAAGACAAGGTCGAGGATTGTGAGGACTCGGTTGTTTCTGACCTCTTCTCAAAATACATTTTCAGCTTTAAAATTATATTCCAACACTTGAAGACTTTTTCCAAGACACGTTACATGTTAATTCCATGTTTTGAAGACTGCAAAGTAGGTTATGAAAGCTTGTGAAATTTCTTCATTTAGGTGTTTAAAAGATAAACACTAATTGTTTACAGGGTCTTCATGATATTCTGTGAAAATAAAGCTGTGGAATTCTTTAGTGTCTGCAGTAGGGCAACGTTTTCCATCTGTTTTTGTTCTAGCACAAGTGAATTAGTGTTTAGGTAGTGATAAAATGCATACAGCTCCACACCAGCCAGCTCCAGTGTGTTCTCTATAGCACTGCAGCTCTCACAGGGCTTGAACGAGGAAAACATACTGCTGTCTACGCCAACAACACAGATAGCACAGAATGGAGGGGACAAAATTGAAAGAGATAACAGATAACAGAGGAGGAGCTCCAAATGGTGTGACTGTTGAAGGGTTCACCAATCCTGAATGCCACAACCGTCTGTGGCTGGTCGCGGTTTTACATATTACAGAAAGAAGCACAGGGGACTAAAATGGTAGGACTTAAACATCGACAGGAAGCTGTTCTCCTCTGGATATGCGATTTTTCTTTACCAACAAGGTAGGTCCTTTGGATAGTTAAGTGAAAATAACATAAATATAACTATTAAGGGTTACCCAAGAGAGACAACCCAAAGAACACTTATGGGTTCTAGATTGAACCTGTGTTTCATAAGAGTGGAGATAATAGCTTGGAAACTTGAAACTTGGAGAAAACTGTTTAAAAAAAAACAAAACAGAAAACTAAAAGAGAACACGTTTACCTCCTGTTGACAGGTTCAGGTTCCGGAAACCTGACCGTCCTTAGGACACCAAAATGACAACACCCAAATTAATTATGTGGTGTTTTTTATTTTGCCACTCGTTCCCATGTGTTTAGTTCCAGGAAGTTAAGAATAGAACTATGAAACACTGTATAATAATCAAAACTGGAGCCCTACACAGGACACTTCCTGTGTTTCATGTGTAGCACCATGGGCTTTTGTATCATCCATACAAAGCAGCAAGCGATCATGTGAGGAAAAGTCACAACAATGACTCACTCACTTATTTCCTCAAAACTGCCTGAATACCGAATACAGATTCTCAGAGTCAGAAAAATAATTATCAATCATGGCAATTGAACATGTCACTCGAATGCACAGTAGACCACTCTTTTTTTTCCTGCTCAGATGTGCTGCTTTTCGTTCCTCTCCTGCTGAAGTGGACTTACAAAACCTGAACGAAGAGGAGGGATCTGCTCGCAGCTACGGAAAAGCAAACACAGCCCTGTTGTCTGGGAGATGAGTCAGATGATGATAACTGAGAGGATCCATCATGCAGTTAACCCTGCTTATGGACTCAATAATCACACTGACAGTAAGCAGAGGCTGCCAGAGGTGCATTAAGTAGGTGAACAGTCTGTAGGGGATTACATAACTGGTTTGTTTGAGATGTTTCCCCGCTGCCTGTAATCAGGTAGAACCACAAGATGCAGCATGACTGCTGTGGCATGTTAGTGGGTTAACGAAAGAATGTGTCCATGTTTCAAAACAGGGTTTTGTGTTTGCTGTAAGAGGATTCACTCTCCTTGTAGGGTTATTTACACTGAACATCTTTGCATCTTCCCACTCTAACATGTTTGAGTCAACTTGTTGGCTTGTTAGCAAAGCCTTCATTTCGCTTTAATTGGTGTGTTTGAGCAGAGAGATACACAATGCAGCGCAATGAAACTAATGGAACAGGGTTGGGAAAACAGGGTTGGGAAAACAGGATTGGGAAACACTGCAATAGAAGATGTCAGACACACCTGCCTAACCTGTTATGTAACCTGTACAGATTGGTGATTCAGTCTAATCCATTAGAAGATGCAGAAGAAATGTTCATGACGTACTTATATTTACAAGCAAAAATTAAGCTTTTCAAGAAGTTTTATGTGCTAGGCTGATTTGCAGAAAGTGCATATAATTAGTGATCTAGTGATCTAGTCCAGCTCCCAACACACATCAGGCTGGAAAGAAATGCTGTTAAAGGCAGGTTACCTGGGCAGGTGTGTTAGGAACAGGAAGTAGCCAGAATCCCTGAGTGTTGGGTTTAAACACTGCAGTGAAAATCCATATGATGCTCAGATGGAGGCTACTTAGGGCTTAAAGAAACAGGTTTAATGACAAGCTATGTAAAAACAAGCAAAAAACAAGCAAAAATAAGCACTGACAACTTCTTTCAAGGAAAGAAACATCATCCAAAAACACTGACCGAGCCCATAGTTGCTGTCTGAATGGGACGAATCAAAAGTTTTGCTTTTGTTATGAGAAAAATGAACTGAAGCACAAGTTTAATTCCCCATGCAATGTTATACTTAGAGCATTAAGATGGAAAAAGACCGCGCGCAGCTTGCAAAACCTACTGTTCCCCAGAGACAGTTAACAATTTAGGCAGAAAAGCTTGTAAGAAGTTTTCACTCTACTTTAGTTTACCTGTAAAGTGTCCTCCGTCCCTAATGAGTCCTGCTTCTCCCCGGGGGGACCTCCCAGCACACTCCGCAGCACAGCGCTTGGTTTGGTTTGTTTGTGATACTCTCCTCCTCCTGACTCTCGGCAGGGAGGGGCCATTTTGTGGGGAAGCCGCTCTCCGTCCAAAAACAACAGCCGTGATAGGTCTGTTAGCTGTGATTGGTCGCAACGCTCCCGCGCTGAAATTGCCTTTACTCTGATTGGTCAGAACAGTTAGCTCCGTGAACCTATCATATTCTGAGAGTTCAAGAAAGCGTCCTTTCTTGCTTAGTAACTGTTTACGTTTACATTTTTGGTGTTGATTTTAAAAGTCTGTAAAAACAAGTCAATCTACACTGGTCAAAAGTTTGTGGACACCTGACCCTCACACCTATACTGTACCTTTAGTACCTCCTTTGCTGTTATAATAAGCTACACTCTTCTGGGAAGGCTTTCCACTAGATTTTGGAGCGTGGCCATGGGGATTTGTGCTCATTCAGCCTCAAGAGTATTAGTGAGCTCAGGCACTGATGTAGGGTGAGGAGGCCGGGCTGCAGTCGGCATTCCAGTTCATCCAATACAAAAGTGGGAAGTGGTAGCTCAGTGGTTTAGACGTTGGCCTTCTGATGGGAAGGTTGAGAGTTTAAATCCCAGCACCACGACTAGGCCCTTGAGCTACTCAGTTGTATAAATGAGATAATTGTAAGTCACTCTGGATAAGGGTGTCTGCCAAATGCTATAAATGTAAAAAAAAAAATGTTTAATTGAGGTCAGGGCTCTGTGCAGACCACTCAAGTTCTTCTACACCAACCTTGGCAAACCATTTCTGTGTCCCAACTCGCCTACTATCTGTCCTAAACAGTATCTGAGATTAGATTTAGTGTGTCTCAAATCGTAGTATGTTGAGATGAGTATCCCAAAGGCCTACTATTTCCGGTAGATTTTTAAAGTAAAATCACAACTCCCTGTGGGACCCTGCTAAAAAAAGAATAGAAATCATCACAGAAATCCTATTGGTTTCCACTATAAATACCACTACAAACCATCAGCTAACCATTAAAACTATTACCATTATTGGTCCTTAATGGCATCCACTAGACATAACATGCCACCAATAGAAGGCACCAAATTACCAGTAGAGTCCCACAGGGACCATTAAAACCAATACAATTCCCATTATAACCATTAAAACCATTACAAATTCTATGAGGGTTTCTACTGATTTTTTCAGCAGGGGAGGGAGGAGGAGTTTTGTGACAGTATGCTTTGCCATTTTTAATTAAACTATCCTCTCACATTAGTATCTTACATATCTCCCATTTATAGGTCTTCATAAAACAACACTGCAAGTATTTTGTACTGTTTTGACTTCTTTATTACTGTGACCTTATCAGAAAATGCCTCCAGCAGAAAACTATTTGATATGCTATCTTACAATCTGAAAAGGCCTCCGCAGAAGACTATAGGTAGCATATTTTGATAGGTTATCTTATCATCAGAAAATGCCTGTACCATTAAAACACGAGAAGTATGAATATGTAGGTGTGTGTGTGAAAGTGAAGTATGCAAGCACAGAAAAAATAGGTATCAGCAAAAAAATCAGTAAATAAGCAGACATTAGGTAATACTGCATGTTTATTTATCTAGCATGAGCCATGAAAGCTACGTTCACAGTATAAGGTTGAAGTGTATAACTTTTACACACTCTTTCACGAGCGCTAGAATGATCAATGTCTTACTTTCAGGTCAGAACTAGATCATTATGACAAGGTAAAAACAATCTATAGGTTGCTGGTAACAGCCAAACTATCAGCAATGATACTGAATACCAGAAGTGTCTGACGTTATCCCCAAAGGGCCGGTGTGACAAAAAGTTTTGATTCCAGCCAGTCAGGAGCCACATCTTACTGGCCCCAGATTGGTTGGAATGAAAACATGAAGCAACACTGGTGATCTAATGATTTGTCCTACCTTATCAAACTGTCCTATCATAGCACACATTTATAGGTCATTTATAGTTAAAAAAGTACTTCAAGTATTTTTACTGCAAGTATTATAAATATGCTAAATTAGGTTATCCTATGATCAGAAATTAGCATTTAAAATATACGAGGAAGCAGAACACTGGCACTTTTGTGAATAACACTGGACACCAATTATATAGTTTAGGATTATATAGGATGTCTTTGTATCATGTAGAATTACAATTGTCCTCAGGGCCCAAATCTGTTCCAGCATGACAATGCCCCTATGTACAAAGCGTGATCCATGAAGACATGGTTTGCCAAAGTGGGAGTGGAAGAACTCAAGGGGCCTACGCAAAGCCCTGACCTCAAATGCACTGAACACCTTTGGGATGAACTGGAATGCCAACTATGCACCAGGCCTGCTTGTCCAACCTTACTAATCCCCACAGCCATGTTTCCAAAATCTAGTGGAAAGCCTTTCGAGAAGAGTGGGAGTTATCATAACAGCAAAGTGGGGACTAAATCTGGAATGGGATGTTCAAAAAGCACATATGGTTGTGATGTCCACAAATATTTGGCCTACAAAGGCAAGTTTATATCAACAATTAGCTGCGCTAATATTGCTTCTATTCGCTAATATCTGCCCCCTTTCTAAAACATGCCTGACCATGAGTTCTCTTATCTCCTACACATTTGGTGAAGATGGGTGGAGATCCTCAATGATACATTTCATACTTTGTGAAGCTCAATACTGACATCTTAAGGCACATGTCTCACAGCACTGTGCGCAATTTATGACACGTTCGTTGTACATACACTGAGTTGCCATTTTGTCAAATACTATACAGGCTACAGATGCACATCATAGATACAGTTATTGACTATTAACATGAAAGTGGCATGGTTGTGTGTGTGTGAGTGAGTGTGTATCACATAAACATTGTCTACTTTCTGGACACTGTATTAAACAATCTTACCTTGTTGGTTCCTCCACCTCCAAAGATCAATCTTTAATAGTTAATAAAAATACGTACAAAACACAGTCTTCTTGAAGTAATCGTAACTTGTCGGAGTGCTATTTTTAATATAATATATTATGACACTTTTAAGAGTGAAGATGACTGGAATCATGTTAACTCATTTTACGAAGTCCTTTTCTGACACGCTGCCATGAAATTTTTGTGGCACAACGTGTTAATCCTTCAAACAGAAGGGGACTGCACCATTGACCTTCTGGCAGGTACACCGCCCCCTAGAGGACAAGCTTTCCCTTTGTGTCCTCCAAAAATAAAGCTATATACCTCAATACAATAAACGAACCATTAAACAATAAACACTTATTTTGTTTTACACATCTTTATGTAACTTGCCAGGTGGCGCAGTGATTATGAAAATGTGTCCTGTTTTGACTCCTTTAATCTCAATATCTCATTTCTCTTTTTATTATGAGTAAGACAAAGAGGATTCCTTAAGATCCTCTTTGTAATGCACTGTATCAACTATGTGTCTAATTGGAATTCGGTCTCAGCCCCAGACAAATGATATTTTCTCTACTAACTTTTCAAAGCCACAGTTAAATTAAATATGTTAATAAATAATAAAAAGATTTTGTCTGGATTTGGCATCTGTCTCTAATGTCTAAAATTAAGCATGTTGGTGAATTAGCATCAGCTTCCACCCTGCTCCTCTGCCAGATAAAAATGTGATGTACTTTTTAAAATAAATACAATATATATTACAATAAATCATATCCAGATTTTTAGATGATTTTGTTAATCAAAAATGGCACACAACTTCAAATGAATTTTGGCTTAAAAAACAAACATATTACCAAGTAAGAGGTAGCAGGCATAAAATAAAAGTAAAATGAAAGCTTTTTAAAATTAAATAAAGAACGTTCTTTTTTTTTAAAGTCTTTTAACTATTGTGTTATGTTAGGTCTATAGAGGGAGTCTGTAGCAGGAGTGTGGGGGAATGAGCCAACTATAACATGGCAAACTTAATGCCTGTTTGTGGTTACTCTCTCTCTCTCTCTCTCTCTCTCTCTGTCTCTGAGTTTAATTCAATTATTATTCAACAGTGCTTTACTGGCATGAATGTTAAATGTGGCATTATTACCAAAGCAACAAATAAATGAACAGATTGTAACAGTCTTAGCAGTAATTATGCTTGTACAAAACACACACACACACACATTAGTTTAACATTTACAAACATAAACACACACACACACACACACACACACACACACACACACACACACACACATACATATATATATATATGTGTGTGTGTGTGTGTGTGTGTGTGTGTGTGTGTATACAGAGAAATAACTAAACTAGGACTTAACTAAATAATGAGCTCAGGACATTCTCTCTCTCTCTCTCTCTCTCTGTGTGTGTGTGTGTGTGTGTGTGTGTGTGTGTGTGTGTGTATTAAACATACTGTACATAGACATACATGATTATATTATATTCATTATAATTTTTCTTGTTTAAAAGAAACACTCCACATTGATTTCAGGTGTGTACATTATTTTTGCATGAAGTTGTGGTGACACATTACATGGGTTCAATGTAAATCTCAGTGAAACTTTTGTTTACAGCTTCTAACAGAGCACTTTTGATGATTTTGACATTTTTTTTTTGCAGAGAAATAAAAAAAATGTAGTCAAAAGTAAAATAGTAAAACAGGCAAATAATAATTAAATAACAATAAGTGACAGAAAGAAGAAAATAATAAAAGAAAATATACAAGCATATAATAAAATGTATGTAAAGTATATAAAGTAGAATAATTCCGATAATATAAAAGTCATAAAAGTAAAATAATAAAAAATGGCAAAACAAGCAAATGATAATAATGAAATAAATAAAAGACGTCTATTTGAGCATCCAGAATGTATATTTCAGCTAAAATGCTCCATAACTGATTCTGAAATGTTCATGTATTTGTAGTTGTTCAGCTTTATTAATTTATTAATATGGTTAAATCCAAATACATCTGGGGAATAGTTATACATACAGATGCATACAGTCTCTTTTCATATCTGACATTTGGACTAATGAAAAGATTGCATCAGCCAGGGAAGCAGAAGCAGCTGCTCACACACAGGTTACTCCAACTATTATTTCAGATTTCTGTAACATTAGCTTTTTCCTTTGGATGGATAAAATGTTAATCTTTAACATGGAGCACGAGATGGAACTTAAAGTGTCATGTGAGGGTTGTACTTTACTCCTCTTTTAGAAACAACACGATCTGTGAAACACAGCAGGTAAACTTCTCCAGCAAATGGACTGTTTTAATACTGCCTTCATCTGATTGCACGAAAGAGGTAGGATTTTCTATGATATTAGTGCACAGGTATTATTGACTATAACTGAGGCTAATCAAATGTATTTTACACTGCGGATGGATGGATGGATGGATGGATGCATGGATAGACATCTGACAATGATATAATACACATATAATACAATACTGCATGCATTCAAAACATATAAGCATTTAAAATTGTTGAGGATAATACACAATAAAGCCCAAGGCTTATTTCCATTGTGGTTGTTTAAAAGGTGTCAGATGGCAGCTTATAAAAACTGATCTTGTAACAAAGTGTCTAAACCATCGTGTCTTACATACAGTATTCCTATCATTAGTAATGTTTTGTTTTGAACATCAAATGAAACAGACACACTTATCAAAACTCCAAATTTTTTCATCAGTCCTGAAATCTCATATTTTCTGTTTCTTCAGAGTCACAAAATTTTGAGAAAGGTAACAAGTGATAGATCATGAATTGATATAAAAAAAAAAAAAAACCTCCCCTAATAGTAGGCCTTATTAACTTTCACTTTTAAAACATTTTTAAAAGTTTTATAACGTCTGAGGCCATAAATGACCCATGACCTTTACGTGGGACGCTCATGTGCAATATCAAGTGCCAAACAAATGCATGAGTTACCATTTTATCAGTTAAACCTCCCATATAGGTTTCCTTGTAAGTATACAATTATTAACTGTAGTCCATATTGCTCTGTACAATTTGACAGCTTTTTTCCCCCCATTTGTCCATTTTTGCCAAGGAAACACCACTGACCAGTTATTATTTGGGTGGCGGACGATTCTCAGCACTGCCAGGTTTGGTGTAGTAGTGTGTGTGTAGTGCTAGTACACATGGAAGACTTGTATCATGTGCATTTTCTTTCAAACAAGTATGTGCCCTAAGAAATATTTTTAAACAAATTGCAAACATTCTTGAAAAACTTTGGCCTCGGAAAAATGATTTGCTATTGTTGCTGCTAACAGGGGGCATGATGGCTTAGTAGTTAGCATGTTTGCTGAACACCTCTGGGGTTGGGGTTCAAATCTTACCTCCACCCTGCATGCATGGAGTTTGCATTTTCTACCCGTGCTTCGGGGGTTTCCTCTGGGTACTCCGGTTTCCTTCCCAGTCCAAAGACATGCGTTGTAGGCTGATTGGCATTTCCAAATTGTCTGTAGTGTGTGAATGTGTGTGAGATCGTGCCCTCCGATGAGTTGGCACCCCACCATGTGTCCCGAGTTTGTATACGTGTAAAATCCCTTTGTCATCCTTTATCTTGTGTAAACCAATGAACTTTTCAACATAAAAAGATCCAGATGATTGCTGACCTGCACTAATGCAGTAAAAAAAAAACATTAAGCACAATTAGGAAGATAATTAAGTTTCATTTGTCTGAAACAGTTGGATATTTGGTAGGAGTCAAACCCCTCCACACAATGAGAAGAAATATGAAGGAGGGGAGAAAAGAGCCCACAGTTTATTCCACAGTTTACTTGGTTTTTATGGCAGTAGAGTTTCAAAATCAACCGGTCCATAACTTTTTCAAAAACACTACTGTCACAACAAGAAGTTGTTTGGAAGTGTTCCAAGAAAGAAGCTCCTCCTGAGAGCATCACACAAAATGCAGCACCTGAACCATCAGCTATCATTTCAACTACAGCTGGCATTGTGTGCTGTGGTTAGAGAAAACCAAAATCAAAAGTTTTTTGCTTTAAAGGGGACTGTACACAAGTAAAGGCACCTGATATCCACTGTAAAATGTGGAGTTGGATCAGTGATGCTTTGGAGCTGTTTTGTGACTGGTGTTTCAGAGTGTTGTGTAGATTGACGGTATTATGAATCCTGCTAAGTACCAGGATATTTCAGCTCAGAATCCTGGTTACATCTGCCAAAAAGTTAAGACATGGCCATAGATAGAGATTTCAACAAGATGATGAGCTAAATACTTGCAAATAACATGAAATATGAAAATGTTAAAGAAACACAAAACAATGGTTTGCAATGACCATCTCAGTAACTGTACATCTACAAAGTGACCTATATAGTAGGTGATCCCAATAAGCTAGCTAATGGGCAAAGGGAGGTGTGCCTAATAAACTGTCAGTTCTTGTGTATAACTCACATGACTGTTCTGAATCTCTGTCTAGATTTGAAACAATGAAATTGAGGCAGCTAATGAGGCTACTTCTGTTTTGGAGTACACTTTATCTTCAAACACCTGATGGATCTGCTGTCACAATGAACCATGATTTAAGTGAGACAAACTCCAAAATGAGTCTGGGGTTCCTGGAGGAAAATTGGAGGCCATTACAAATCAAGCCTAACATCATGGTCAGTGTCATTCTGGGAAATGCTACAGAGCTACAATGTAGGAATGAGACTAGCGAAGGTAAACACTACATTCACATTCACATATTCTGTCTTAGTTTATTGCTAAGCATGAGTTACCGACTTTAAAAAAAAAAGATTCAAATATTCTTCTAAGTTGTAAATATGTTCCTGTTCATCTCTTCTGTAGGATTGGTTATGTGGTGGCAGACTCCATTTGGATCATTCGGAGAAAGATACAAGTTCAGCAGTAAGGACCCGATAGAGATGAGTAATGGGAATTTGAGGATCTCAAAGGCTACATTAAGTCACACTGGACTCTACAGCTGCCACCTTGTGGATAGTAGAGGCACAAGAGTCATTCCATATAGAGTAAATGTATTGAACAATAACACACACAAGACAAGAAGGAGGATAAGAACAGCCAGAGAGGCCGAGATGTCCACCATGCATTACTCAGACACTCATTTCGCAGCAGCTGTGTCATCATCAGTGTTGGTCACCTTTATAGTGGCGTTTACACTCGGTGCATTCAGCCAACCCTATGTCATTAAGTGTCTACAAAGAACATGGGCCATGATGTGTCCTAACAAAAGCAGCCACAGAGAGACTACGAGAGTCAGTAGTGACAGACTCGGGACTGTGTTTTACCGCAGAAACCCAAACTCTGAAGAAGACACTGCAGAATTTGCGCCAGAGTCCTCAGCATCCACCAAGGCTCCTTCTACCATCAAGACAAACCAAGAGAACCAAGATGGAGCTCATCCGGAGCGCGACTCAGTAAGCAGCGATGTTGAAAACGGCACAGACAGCACATCAAAAGGAGACGCTGGTGATGAATCAGATCAACCAAAAGACCAAGCAGGAGAGGAACAGAAAGCCGGACTGGGATCAGAGACGATCACGCGCCAAAAGCCCAAACGAGTCAGTAGAGTTATCAAACTCTACAACTACGATGAAGATGGAAACAAATACAGCCACATTAAAGACCCTGAGGACAATCCTACACCCAGACAGCGAGTGATGTCACTCACTCGACTCCAAAGCATCATGAACGAAGTGGAAACGCCAGATTTCTCTTCAACCACTGGCTCAACCGAACCAGACGACACTCTCAGCATGACTTAGACATTTAAACACCCAATATGGACCATTTTAAAAGAAAAGTTAATACATACGCTTTACCACGGTTTAAGATAATAAGCAAAAAAAAATCTCATTGATACAATTTTCCACCAATCAGAAATATGCAGAAACATGGTGGTGTCCAATGTTTGCTTTAGTGGAACACTGGAACTAAGCTTAATGTGGATAACAAGCGATGGAAGTCTCTCTCATTCGACATCTTTTCCCTAAATACATGCTTCAGTTTAATGGATTGCAGTAAGGCAGTGTTCTACACCACACGAGCAAGTCTGTGGAACATTAATGAAGAACTGAGGTTGACATGTTTACAGAAATGATTTTGGGTAATGTCACCTAAAGGACGGATACGAAGGCGTGCGCACATATCAGGAAATTAGAAACGTCACATTTTCTGTGTGACATACATGTACCTCTAGACAAGTACCAATATACAATTTTCATATCATTATGACATGCAGTATATTACCTGCCTCACCACTTACCATATCAAATATTAAATAACTAAAATTTAAAATGTTAAATTATTTTTTTAAATGATTTTTAAAAAATATTCAGGGTAAACACTTTGTTAGTCATGTTCTTAAAATTTTCGTTAAAATTTCTTTAAGGTTCTTAACACACTGCAGTTGCCACACTGCCAGGGTGTTCAAAAGTTTTTGAACACCCTGTATTAATATGCTAATTTGTATTAATATGTTAATCTCTCCAATTAGGCACTTGTAACAAAGAACATATATTTGTCCAATATAATCTCGTTAATGGACGTTATTGTACAGTCTCCCAGTAACTGTGTGACCAAACAAGTGCACTCACTTTTAATAACAAACTCATTTTAGAATCTCAGAGCAAGTCCTTAAGTCCCTACAAGGATTTAGCTATTTGGTGGAACACTTGTTTTATATTTCTTAATTAATTCATGGGTAATATATATATTTATATATGGCCAATAGCAGGTAAACCATAACAACACATGTTCAGAAATTTTTGAGTGTGTATCTGTTCTGATTTTCTGTAAAGCTGGTCTATGATAAAAGAATTACGAACTGAGTCTCAGCTTAAATCGATACCACATTCGGGAGCATGTGATTTTCTTCTGCAAAAAGAAATATACTGTATAATGCAGCAACATGAATGATTCAAAAGAATCTATTCTCTATATAAAGATTTCACTTAACACACTAATTTGTAAGGAATAAAACACCTGGGTGTACTGTTTATAGGAAAATAATCAGTGATGATGTGGTGTGTTGTGAACTTGAGTTACTCCGAAGTTGCTCATTTTCCAATAACAGCGTGTCCCAAAGTGTTTTATTCCTCTTATACCACAGCAATTTGCCAACAACTACAAATTTCAATGTATTACTCAATGACCTGCAATACTTTTATAGATACATATAACATTGTGGAACATCTGTGAGACAAGTTCCTGCTATCACTTACGTTATATCAGCTATAAGGAACTGTCACCTCACCAGCCTCTCTTATATTCTCTCTCCTGAAGTTACTAGCCTTAGAGAAAAGAAACGCAGCACATCATGTTACCAAGAAGCCAGAAAGCACAAAGTCCTCCATCCTGAACACCTTCCTGAGGCAGAAAACTGTCCATTACAAAGCGCAGACAATGGAGACTCCTTTAATAAACGTTAAATAAATGTCTCCGTATAGAAAACTCCACTATATCTCAACAATTAGGTGCTTTTCTTTGTTATAAAACAAGTTTTCTAATCTAATTACATGGAGTGCATTAATAAAAACCTGGAATTTGAATTACACTACTGTCAGAGCTGCTGTTATGGAAAAAGCATCAACACTGTCTGACCAATCAGAATCAAGAATTCGATAGGATTGTCAATAATTAATAAATACTGTTGGGTTTTTTTTTTAGCATGCTGCAAATACATAACCAAGGAAAAAACAGTAATTTCATACAGTTCCTTTATTTTCCTTTGAAAACACTATAAACAAAAATATTACATAAACAGATGACTTCCCTCCACCAGACCGAACAACACTGGCAATGAAACTGCTGTGAAAGATGCAACACACTTAAAGCAGTTCCCTCCATTTCAGACATTTTCCTTTTCAAGTTAAATTAACACTGTAAGTCTCTGGGCTCTCAGGGGTCCACAAGAAGCACGACGGCTTTCCTGTGAAGGTGCGCAATTGATTCTCTGGACTATTTAGGGTGGAGGGATGGCGTCCATTGATGTGCTTTTGCCCTTAAATTTCTTTGCCCTTAAATTTTGCACGCATTACCATGTGGTGCTATAAAGTCAGTCTGGCTTTATACCATTCCACAAACTCGTCCAGCATCACCGGCCCTGAGGAGGACAGAGGAGACGGGGTTAGCGCGGGAGTGGCTGAGAAACAAAACAAAGAGTAAAACACCTGCGCTGAAAGGTTTCTAATTTTTCTTATATATTTGTCTGGCTGCTTACCAAGAGCTCACTAATGTTTTTCTGTGTAAGGAATAAAACCCAATGGAATGTGCTATTATTGAAAATTAATCAGGGATGGGATGGCATGGTGCGATGCAGCCCAACATGAAGCCACCTTGAAGTGTTTTATTCCTCTTATACCACAACAATTTTTACTAATTAAAGAACCTGATACTTTTAAAAATCATTTTAGAGTTACATTTAACATTGAGGAATGCTCAGGAGACAAGTCAGTTCCTGTAGTTTCCTGAATAGCCCCTTTTTTTTTCGAAGTTAATATTTAAAAAATAAATAAATATATATATAAATAAAACACACCATAGCTTGTCATGTTTCTTTCTCCATGGCGGAAAACTTACTGACATCTACAAACTAAGTGCTTCAACATATCAGTGTGTTTCTTTGTTAAATTCGTCAGATCTGCTGCTATACAAAATGAATCTACACCTGACCAATCAGATTCATCAAAGAGCTGTGGTATATATTTTACCACTCATCAACACCATAATACATATTTACACACAGTAACATATCATCACACATCCTAACATATGCTTACATTGTCATAGAATTATTTACACTCTGAAAAATGTTTTTCATTTTCATTTCTCTAATTTATACACCTATGAAAATGTGGGCCACCCAATTTAAAAATCGTCCCACGTATTGACAGTAACACGCCTTACCTGGGAATGTCATCTAGATCATTATACCATAACAGTCCCAGTATAACCACTTCATTTCTTTATAGGTATATTGCTGTGCTATGACTATAGTGCAACTTTACGGCCTAAGAGATGACGACACGTGACGCTACACTGAAGGAACTCAAGTGACCACGAAAGAACTGAATGATCACAGCACATTAAAGACTTCAGACTTACAGGCTCCGTCCTCGTCGTAGTTACTGAGGTCTGAGTTAACAGTGCGGCTGAACTCTAAGACGTTGTACCACTGGTCCTTGTTCATAACCTTATACTTCGATTGCTGAAAGGAGAAAGGAAGAGAAAACGTGAGTGTGGTGTACCATATCTGGACTACAAGTACAATTCTGCATGCTTGTAATGATGTGATAACTACTGAGGTGTGATTTCACTTCCAGCATTGCTTGGTTTTAAAGTTTGCAATTATGGTGTGAAACTTGACAGATGCAACAAAGGGAAACTTAGCTAAAGTACAGCTAAAAAGAAAGAAAATAGCTTGTCGCCAGTAAAATATGAAAATGTGTATACTCCAAGTACCACCATAATAACACAATGAAGATTATAAACAAACACACACCAACCTCCAAAAACTGGTGAAACACAGGAAACAGGGGCCACGTTCTTCCAAGAAGCAGCGCCAACATTGACTTTGCAGTGTCCATGTCTAGACTACGCTGGTCTTTATCCTAGAGACAGATGGATAAAGATATTCTGTTAGATCTTACTGAAGGATTGTATCTGTATCTACGTTCGTATCTGACTATTTATCAAACATGGCCACAACTGTAGCAAATTAATTCTCCCTATTTAAAAAATAGAAAATAAAAAAATTATATAAACTTATAATTATATAGATCCTAATACAAATCAAATATGATCAAATCTGCCTAACATTTTTGTAAAAACTTTTCATTATCATCAACATTTTGTATTTTTTTAAAAATGGCTACATGTTCAAAGAAACTTAATTGTTCTGAGTAACAACATTCTTTATTTATTAAATGAAGTACATAGATAAAGATGGAGAGCTACATATGGATGAGAAAATTACAATAAAAAAAACTCATCATAAATGCCACCACGAGCCACTAGAACAGCTTTGACACACCTTAGAATTGCAGTATGTAAAATGCAAGTGCAATAAAAGCAAAATTAAAAAGTATGTACGATGTAGAAATTGTGCCAGTTAGCATATTCATTAAAGTTAATATCGTACTTAGAAGTATGCCATTATTATTATACTGTATACTAGTGTTAAATATTTTGATAAGAAATACTGCAGAAGGTGTGACATAATTAGGGCTCAAACAATTCGCAATTAGTCCCGTTAACCGATAACGATGATTATGTGAAATGATTATAATCGATTATGAATTTTTAGGTTTGGTTGACTTTCCAGTAACGCAGATTGGTTATAATGTAAGAGCACACAGACCCTGATCCCTGTGTAGAATGTAATAATATAGTAAAGCTGATAGAAGCAGCAGCAGTGCTGATTCTGCTGCACTACACAGCCCTGTGCGCAAAGCTGTTCACTGGCCCAACACTGAGGCGCTTTTTAAAGAACACAAAAACAGTCTGCTTATATAACAAGTAGCCAAGAGCCAACAGACTGAATATGGAAAAAACTTTAAATGTCGTTAATGAACGTAACTGATCCAAAACGCAGCCATGTGCTCTCTTGCCTAGTTAATAAAAAGCTGCTGCTGCCCCTAGAGGCTTCACAATGTTATACATAGACCTCTAAACCCAAGAACAGAGGTCTATGCACTCTTATAACAATAACACGTCTCTGTTAATGAAACTATCCGAATGTAAAAATCCACAACGATAATTTTTCATACTCGAAATGATCGATTATTCAGACTAATCATTGCAGTCCCGGTTGAAAACATTCAGTACTGCACACCGCGGTGACTGATGAACCGTTGGCTAAAGTGCTCCTCTGCTGCGTCAGTGTTCTGTATAGTGGATAAGTCATGTTGGCAAAACTGAGTCCAGTTTATCTCTCGTCCTCCTCTCTATTAAAGCCTCTAGTGAGTCCTTTGTCTCACTACATACTCTGGCTTGCTGACAGTTTTTTTTTTCCCCACCTTGTTCACATCCTTCTGCTACTGTGGACTGCTGGAACTAGCCCAGACGTTTGGTGCACACATTAAATGAATCCATCGTTCATCATTGATGAGCAGTGCATGCCTAAACCCGAACATAAAAACAAAAAAATCTCACCCTGGCAAAGTCAAAGGCGTATCTGTAAATGTTCCTGAACACGGCTGCGTCGTTCAGCTGAGAACGCAGATAGTCGAGTTTGCCTTGTAACCGTTCTGTGCAATCACACCTGTTTCAGAGGAAAGGGAAGTTAAGCGTTAGAATGCTGGAGAGCCAGAGACGCATTCACAGCTTCACCAGAACACCACTGATGGGGATTCGCTTACTGCAGTGACGTCATTCCTTTCAGCCACTCTTCTTTTGTGAAAAATCCCATATTTGGTGCTTCTAGTTTCCAGGCTAAGACTAACATGATAATCTAGAGGAGAGATGCAAAAAGAACATTTTTAGAAATGTCAAGTGGCTAAATATCAGGTGCTCAGAGCAAGGCAGAGGGTAGTAAGAAAACAAAACGAGCTGATAGCGCACACAATGGGCCTCATTTATCAAGCTAGATACGAATGGATTTATTTGTAAATCATTCACAAGAGCACATACATGAGAAATGTAGTATTCATGAAAATCCAGTTACATTCATGTATAAGGAGACTCACTAATGTGAACCTCGACTGACCGTCTTCGAATCACGTAACTGGCGATGACTTGCTACAAGTTACGACTAGCCATTAAATTAGGACAAAAGTAATGGAAGAGTTAGTGCGTGTCTAAAGTAGCTGAGGCGCATCACTGGAAGATTTAGCACACACACCAGGAGGCGCACGCGAAACGTGAATCAGCTGTGTGCTGAATCATCTTTGAACCACAATGGTGGTCCCAATGGTTGTGTTCAAAATGGTGTACTAAGTATAAAGCAGTTTTAATCCTAGGAACTGCACATCACTTGGCATCACTCAGGATCATCTGTGTTTTCCGCATTCAGGTTTTTCAAACCTGTGTACTACATTCTTTAGGGGCTGTGGTAGTGAAAATCAACAGATTGAGAAAACACTAACGTTCTCTGGTTCAACGCCTATATCCTCACAGAACTTCTCCATGCCCTCGGGTCCCACCACATCATCCGGCCCTGACGGGAGCAAGAAGGAGACGCACGGATTATGCAAAATCACACATCGGGACACAAAACAGACTTTATGGTTACGTTATGACATGATGAGCTTATTTGGCATTACTGTCAGATGCAGGAAAATGGCATACCTGCATACTCGTAAAACCACGCAAGGCACTTCTTGCTGGAGAACTGATCTTCAGGGTTTATCAATCGCCCAGGAGTCTGTGTCCTACAGTAACTGGAAAGAGTGAATTATTTCATTAAACTCACTCTGTCTTGTGATTCCATTCCTACAGCCTAATCAAAGAAACACACAAACTAACAGAAAGCTGAGAGAAATAGCAGTAGGAGCTTAACGTTTAATTCCAGAAGGTTATAAGTTCAAATCCCACAAGCGTTGGATTGGATGATTTCTAAGTTGGTTTGGATAAGAATACACGATCCACGTGCACATCCAGCAGGCTGATGGAGGAGGAAAGCTCTTTGGGGCGTTGGCCTACCTGGTAATTTTGCACTTCCGGATGCTGGGGTCTTCAGAACCAGAGGACTTTCTTTTCTTTTTTACAGGCATAACGGGGTTTCCCAAAGGTTGATTTAGCCTCGCAGAATCTGAAAAACACAGCATTCTGCTCAAAGTGGACATTACCTCTTAGACAATATGTCCTGAACAAAAACTGGAAGCCTGTTATACCTGTGTACACCCGGGCACTTTGTCCATTCAAGTCGACAAGATTCTTGGGAGAGAGAGAGCAAAAAAACTGCATCAGAAATTCAGTTAGGTTGCCAAAACAAACAAACAAGAGCCAATTTTAAACAGCTGAATGACTTTTTTGCTTAGGTCTTGACTCAATTAATTTAATTTGGACGACTTTATAACAATACAATGGAAGTGAAATGAAAAATGGTGACTATACACTGATAAACAGTGTCTATTCTCACATTAATTATTGTTCAATTTCATTTTTTTTTATTAATTGAACCTCTACATTGTTTTAATAATATACTGAAGGCTAAGAGAGATCCATCACACTGCCAATGAACAGCTATATTAATTTCATCCTCTTAAAAATCAGGAATCTATAAATAATCTAGAGCTGGGTTTAATCTAAAGAGACTTACAAAAATATACTTAAAAAAAAAAAACCCTGAGTCCCCCCAGCACCATGTGCAAGACGTTTTACAGCAGGGTTGTCATGGCAACCTGCTTCTCACTGATCATGCTGGTTTCCTGCTCCCGCCCTTGTACACCACATATTGCAAATGCCGAGAATTTAAAACAGTACGTAGAAGCTTATTCGATCTAAACATGTCCACGGTCAGATCGCATCATCCTCCTCCTCACGCCGGGGGCTGCGATTGCTCGTTATTGGTGGAAATACCCAGCCTGAGCTGACAGCGGAGAAGAAGCTGACGACAAAGTATATGACTAAAGAATTTTCATTTTGAGATATTTTATTCATCAATAAGTTAAAATGAGAGATGGCCTCATAATCAGAGATTTACATCTTCTGATTTCCCAGCCCTAAAACAAACACCCTATGTAACATTTATTTTTTAAATAGATAGATAGATAGATAGATAGATAGATAGATAGATAGATAAAAAGTCATGACATTGGGCTGTGCAGTTATCAAGGGGATAAATCTCCAATCCTGATCCAAATGTGATCTGATACAGATTTGTTAATAAAAAAATTCACTGCATCATGAAGTCACAAACTTCACCAAGATCTGATTTAAATATTTTGAAGTTAAGACTGTGTAAATATTTTCCACTACGCACCAAACTTTATTTCTCAGCACTTTCAGACTGATGTGTTTTTACACCACTAATGATATTAGCAAAAACTATAGCTCAGATCTAGTGCTACAGTCCAATAATTAGAGAACCATGAACACCACACACTGTTCAATAGATAATCTCAAGACCAACACGTGACTTACAAGTCTATCCAGTGTTTGAGACACGTTCTTAATGTCCTCCAGTCCGTACCGCTGTCCTTCAGAATAAAACAAAGACTTTTGTAACACATATTACAAATAATATTAACCTCGGACAGTAATGTTAATTGAGACCAAACACAAAGGTATACTTGTGTTTAAAAAGGAAAAATGTAAAGGATGTTGTTATAAATTTAAAAGAATGTGATTTAAGCTGAAGTGCTTACATCATGTTACAGATTTCACAATACTCCTAGGCCTAAATCTGACATTTCAATTCCGTCTTTGTGTTAACTGCAACATCTCAGAAACGTTTGAAATGAGGATTTCATTAGTCACGGACTAAATCAGAGCTCATGATGTCTGGGTCTTCTTCTTCTTTCGGCTTTCCCTTCAGGGGTCGCCACAGCGAGTCATCACTCTCCACCTATCCCTATCTTCTGCATCCTCAACACTTGCACCC
>CM074950.1:20534578-20545898 GCA_037577455.1 Pangasius macronema
AGTCCCCTGTGTATGGAGTCTTTTGGGACACGCTGTATATTATTTGCACAGCTGAATAACCAGACTTCTCAGTATCACAGTTCTGACATCATGGTCTGTGCTTACAACATAACATTTTTGAAGTGGACAACTATAAATAACATAAAACCTTAGTGTTGTACAGTTATTAGGGAATTTGGCTTCAGTACTTTACCAAAACAATGCACAACATATTCAAGAAATACAATTACTACAATTACTCGTCTAAATAAACAGCTTCAAATTCTTAACGCACTTTAAAGTAGAAAAGTCTGAAATTTACCCAAAGCATGAAAGTAAAAGTACAAGAAACATTCACAGAAAAAAAGTCTGACTCAAATCACACAATGATTTTAGTTACTGATGATAAATTCATGCCACTTTCACCAAAAAAAAATTAAGAACAATAACAATATCTATTAAAGTTTAAAAGACTGTGTAAAAGCTTTGTTATTATGATGAATGACTTGAAGCTGGTCTGATGCCAAAGTCAACTTATGACTTTCCAAATCTATGATTTTACAGAAATGTAATAACGTAATTCTTGAAAATGTAGTGAGTAGAAAGTGGAAATGTTTCTTTTGCAGTGTTGTAAGTAAAAGTCAAAAAAAATAGGAGAAAGAAAAAACAACTAAAGGACATATCCTAAAAACCAAAATAGACTTAAGGACAGTAACCAAGCAACTTTACTTTGCTATATTAAGCTCAGAAAATAAATGAGACTGACTATAAGAAATACACAACCCTGTTTTAAGAATCATATTATGCCACTGCCAGACATAATGTTTCTCTTGGACGTCATTATCTAAACAGGATTTGCATAATGTTAGAGGTAGACCTATCTTAGATTTCATTATTATAGTAAATAATTAAAACACCCCTAATACAAACGCTTCAGCACTTCTAAAGCACAAGTCATTTTGTGCTGGACTTTATTAACTCTATACACTTTAAACGCTCCAATAAGAATAATTACATTTATCAAACAATTTCACAATCAATCAGGGCTTTAAGCATCGACAGCTGCATCGACGACTATCAAGATGGTTCAAGATGGTTTTCCATGGTGCAGATGGTTGCAGCTGTCGAAGTCCCTGATGCTGTGGGGACTTAAACCGCGTGGTTTAAATTTGAAGATTTGTAAAGGATACTTACGGAGCTGGACCACTGCGCTGTCTCCGTTTGTTGCGAGATAGTGTAAAGTCTGCTCTCCGTAGTACGACGCACCGGTTTTATCCACTTCCGTGCTAGCTGTAACTAGAACCGCACTGGCTACAGGAGAGGGAAGACTGAGATAGTCAGTAACAAATTATGGATATACACACACTTCAGCAAACTGTATTAGCTTTAACATTTACAAATAGTGATAGCTGGAAGCTGAAAGTTAAGGTCTGGTGCTAGTGACCTGATGGCTGTGAGTTTAAAGCTCAGGACTGCCAGTAAACCAGCAGTCACTCAACATGTTCATATAAAAATTTAATTCATTCAGATACCTCTTTTGTTCCATAGCATGGTCACTTTATCAGCCTTGAAAAAGCTTTTGTTGGCCAGAGCTGAGGTAGGACCACTTTTTAATCCCATGACTATTTCGGCCTGTTTTCTCCCCCGTGGGAACGAAGGACCTTGCATCTGTCGTTGGAACTCATACACAAAAGACATTAAACAATTAGCTGTACACAAAAAACTGGCACATGACAATAATCATAAATCTATATCAATAATTGCACAAATATTACTAATTGTGGTCACTTCAAAAAAATCCTGTTTGTCCTTACAGTCCACTTGGGTGTAGGCTGCCTAGGTAGGCAGCATGTTTTGGCTGTGCATGTACTCCTGAGGTAAAATTTGGAAAGCAGCATAAGGACAGCTGCATTGTAAGAAAACTCTTTTTGAGCAAAGTTTCAAGGATCACTGCTTGGGGCCTCTTGAAGAAAGGAATCCCAGAAATCTGTTCACTAGATCTAGGACATTCTGAGGAAAAATAGGGTAGGCTGAATTGTCTCTCTGCTGATACAGTGTCTCAAACTACTGACCATACATGCTGGTTCGGTTACTGCCAGGATGCTATTAGAGCTAATAAAAATCAGTATTAGAGAAGTAAGGAATTAAACACTTAGGGGGCATGCTGTTATAGGAAAAACAATCAATGACATGGTGGTGTTATGTGGTCCGACGCAAAGTTACCACCCCGAAGATTATTTTCTGATAACAGCACAACAGTCTTCGTTTACCACACCAATTTGTCAGTAATAGTAATATTAATTAATTTATTTCTGCATTTTTCTCCCCAATTTGGTCACCTCCTAATTCCTAGCTACTAGCCAGCTTTCCCTATCACACAATAACCACAAATCAGGGAGGGTAAAAGGCTTTCTCTTTTAGAACTGCTGCTCATGCTGCATCACAGGGCAGTGGAACATAATCAGAGGACAGTGCTATCTACCCTCTTCCTCATACATGAGCTCACAGACACCTGTGATTGGTTTGTCTCTCTCTGATTGACAGGGGACACAGGGTATAACACCCCTCCCACCCAGAGAGCACAGACAGTTTTGCTGCTTTGGCTCCTGGCCAAGTCTGACCATCACATCTGGATGAACAGTTTTCTGTTGCACCACTCAGGAGCACAACAATTACCATTTTTTCAGCCAACACTACTGTCAGAGCTGCTGGCAAAGAACATAAATCCACACCGTCTGAGCAATCAGAATTGAGAATTCAACAGCGCTGGGGTTGACAGCTTTTGCAATACCTTGCTTGGCTGAGTTCCTGGTGACAGCGCAAAATCTGACACCTTCTGAAGATGAAGTTTGTTGGCAATGGTTTCTGCACAAGCAAAACACACGTTTAGAGACACACACCACCTGATTAACGTTCATTAGAATCACATACAATTTTAAAGACTTTGCGCAAATATTCAGCCACAACATATTTACATGGTAACTGTAACAAAAATGGTGGAGAAACAAACTTACCAAAGTTATTATTCTCAAAGAAATGGAGTTCGTTGTTCACGCATCTGACTGCGACGCTTTCATCATCCGCCCAACTTGGACACCTTAAAACACAGGATCATGCACATCATTTGACAAATAACACTTATTAATGACAAATTAGGCTGCAAATCATGTGACTTGGGATGAAACACTTAAATCAGTCCAGTGCTCAGTATTTATGACACAACAGCATTTCTGCTTCAATCAAGTCTGATAGCATACACCCAGTTCTTTATGACTAGCCTGCTATGCGGCAATGTTAAAAAATGAGTTATGTAGGCACGCTTGTTCTTTCTCCCCATCAATCACTCTCTGTACATGTCAGTCCCAGTTACCACGTATACACCCTCCACCGAAAACCCTCCACATGGTGCACTTTTTATATTTACTACTATACATACTTCAGAAAACGACAGGCTTTCCAGAACTGAAAAAGTTTCTCTTTTGCATCTCAAGTCAAATCACAAGTCAAATTACAGCATTCTAACATGGAAAAGGAGTGTTTTGAACAGTGAATTTGTTCAACTGACTACTAGACCAACAGGATTAATGGTTTTGTTGAAATATATTTATGTTCCTTTTAAAGTTGTGGTGTCAATATACTGTATGTTATAGGCAGAAAAACCCAAATCTTATTTTTCATAATCTTTTCACCAGAATTCAGCCACAGCAAGGATAAGGATAAACTTTATTTGTCCCCGAAAGGTAATCGGTCTTGAGCAAAACCTTCACAGCTTGAGCAACATCTGACGGCTTTCCACCTGATGGTAAGAGACTTATACACACCTTGCTAGAACTGATGAATTCATTTAAATGAATGTGATTGACTTGACAGTCATGATGTTATTGATGATTCAGAAGCAATGAGTGGTAGGGAGACGAAAGAAGACCATTTTGCGAAACTATGTCGACGGACAAACGTCTAGGGTGTCCTGGAGGTTAGCCTCACCCTGAGGATTATCTTGTGATTCTGAAACATTACAGGAACACAGACGAGAGTTATAATACTCAGTGATTATATAAAGAATTACTGTACCATGGAGCAAACTGTATCCTATGCATCCTGTGAAATTTGCTTGTATTTTAAATATATTACTTGCTACATTGTTTAATCTGTGCTGTACTGTAATCATTAACTATACTCAAAATCATTACTTCACAATGCTTTGATGTTTGAAATGTTTAGAAGTTATAAACCAATGGAGCCGACTCAAAAGCCGGTCCTGCGTGGTCACGGGCACAGAGCTTGGCACAGGTCGGTGATTTTGCTTCATCAAGTTCAGTAGGTGTGTATGTGTATTATAACTGCAGTTATAACAAGCAAAATCACACCCACATCACATTGCACACCCATGTTCCCATCAGCCGCCTTCAGTATACTCACTGGTGTACAGCTTCCATGTAACCAGTACTTTGTTAAGCGGAGAAAATCCCAGCATTGTAGTTTTTGGTAGATCAAAAGACTTCACCAAATCTCCGTCTGCAACTTTAATCACGCTGACCCTGCGGGAAAAAAATGAAACAACTATTTCAAGCAGCAATTATTTCTCAGTAAAGCTTCTCAAACACGTCTGACATGACCTCCATCCATCCATCCATCCATCCTCTGTGCTGCCTATCCTACAAGGGGTCATGGGGAGCCTGGAGCCTATCCCAGGGGGCTCGGGGCACAAGGTGGGGGACACCCTAGACGGGGTGCCAATCCATTGCAGGGCACAATCACGCACACACACACATACACACCCATTCACTCACTACAGACAATTTAGAGATACCATTCAGCCTATAATGCATGTTTTTAGACTGGGGGAGGAAACCGGAATACCCGGAGGAAACCCCTGAAGAACACACAGGGTGGAGGTGGGAATCAAACCCCAACCCCGGAGGTGCAAGGAAACAATGATAACCACTAAGCCACTGTATACTACCCCCCGACTTAACCTAATAAATGCAAATATAGTTCATTCATTCATTCATTCATTCATTCATTCATTTCTCTTCTGCTTTTCCTGGCAGGGAAGAAGTTCTGGCCAGACTTCTTGATCCCCATCCAGGGATTCCAGTTCCTCCTGGGGCTCCACAGATGTTCCCAGGCCAGTTGTGAGATCTCTCTCCAGCAGGTCCTGTGTGAGGAGCCTGATGCTGATCTACAAGGAGCTGACCAGGGGCTACCACTGTAATGTGAGTGATGAGTATGTATACGTACTTCTCCCCGTTGCACCAGCCAAACAAAGTGCCATCCCTGCTGAAGGTCACATATTTGCTCTGTCGTTCATCTCTGAAACATGACAGGAAAGATGACACACAGTTAAAGATGAAGTCAAATTAGAGACGAAATCATCCTGCTCATGTAAATAAGAAGCTCACCGCTGGAAAGTCGGATTTTCCTCACAGTTCGGTGGTCCGCGGAGCAGAAATGTCCCATCTGATCCTCGAACTGGTGTTACAACAGACAGATCATGATGATGTTACAGTGACTGTAGCTCAGCAGTGAACGTGGGACCGGAGCCTGTGTGTGTGTGTGTGTGTGTGTCTCATACGGAAACCCAGCTAGATATCATGTTTTATATAAAACTAACCACAACTCCTTACAGATTCCACTTCACATAACAGCCATGTGCGTGTAAAACACACGCGCACTTTAACTATCCGTGTGAATAATAGCTTTAAATGAATGTGCTTACCTGCTAAGTGCGGTGTGGGAGGCGCCATGTTGAACCGGAAGTACAGTGCTTTCCTTCACGGGTGCACTGTCCGACCAGATTCTAAACATGTTTATAGATCTTTATATTAAACGTTATTAATAAAAAAATCATTTTAAATGATAAATTATATAATTGTATCTATGCATTTTATTTTTATTTATTTTTTAAACGATTATTAAAATATAGATTATTATTATTATTATTATTATTATTATTATTATTATTGTTGTTGTTGTTGTTGTAATATTTTTGTTGCCATTTTTATATATATTTTGGAAATATAATATTGGAATTTATAATTTTTTAATCAATTTTATGAAGTAATTTTAATGATTATTATAATAATTATAATAATTATTATTATTTATACATTATATAATGATCAAATAAATCAAAGTTGAATAAGGGAAATGTGGAAATATTATTGATTGAATTGCTTCTAAATGACAGCAATAAAACAATCTGTAGTGGAAACGTGCTAATATAGTTTTTATAAACTATTAGAGTCTAAAAACTTGGGACTTTACTGGAGAAACACTGACAGAGAGGTGAATCCTACCACAGAGTGGTAGGTAGCAATTCTTAAGATTGTATGAATCTTTCAAAGATATTATTATTCCTGTACATGATTAAGAGTGGTATGGTGTCCTAGTGGGTAACATGGCCTCCTCACAGCTCCAGGGTCCCTGGTTCGATCCCGAGCTTGGGTTACTGTCTGTGCAGAGTTTCACATATTCTCCCCATCTGAAACTCCCCATGTGAGCCCCAGCACTGCCAAGCTGCCACTGCTGGGCCCTTGAGCAAGGCCCTTAACCCTCTCTGCTCCACTGGTGCTGTATCATGTCTGACCCTGCGCTCTGACCCCAGCTCCCTAACAAGCTGGGATATGTGAAGAAAAGAATTTCACTGTGCTGTGTATATGTGAGAAATAAAGGCTTCTTCTTCTTTTTCCATGCTCACGTTGGTTTCCTCCAGGTTCTCTGGTTTCCTCCCACTGCCCAAAAACATATCTGTAGGTAGATTATCTACACTAAATTTCCCACAGGTGTGAATGAGCGTTATGAATGTGTGTGTGCCTGGTGACCAGTGAATTCTCACAGCTTGCGTCCAGTCCAGTGTGAACAGGAGCGGCTCCAGATCCTCTGCAACCCTGATCAGGATAAATCGGTTACTGAAGATGAATAAATGACTGAATGAACGTTCATTATTTATTCTGTATTATTATTTCTTGATGAAATATTCAACTATATGAATAATGTCCTGAAATATGGAAAGAAAAAAAAACAATTATAACACATAAGAAATAAAGAAACACAACTTTAGTAAATCCCGTGTGTTTATCTGTCCTTACACATTTTACTAATACCTACTAGTTTGCAAAAAAAGCTAACTTTCAACGCTCCAGTTATCGTGTAAAGTCAAGTCCACAGTTCACTCCGGTTCATAGCTCAGTTCAGGGGGCGTGGCCGTCTGCGTCACTCAGTCTGGATTCGCCACGACCGCGGAATAAAGGCGACTGGGCGGAGTCATCCTTCTGCCTACGTATCATAGCTGAATGAAAGGGCGGGACCACCTGCGTGTGCGTACGTGTACACGTATGGGTTAATGGGCGGAGTCTTTTCCTGTCTACGTATGCACGTACAGGGTAGTAGGCGTGGTCTTTTCGTGCGTACGTATGCACAGAGCGGTTTCGAGGGCGGAGTCTGGTTTGTGCGTACGTAGACATCTCCCGGAGTACAACGAAGGTCCAGTGAGCTTTTCATCAAGGCTGGGATATTCGGGTTTATTTTTTTAAATTAAATTTAGCCACAAGTTTATTTTTTAGTCGCTGTAGAAAACATTATATATTTTGAAAACATGGTCGCGAAGCAGAGGATACGCATGGCGAACGAGAAGCACAGCAAAAACATCACACAGCGAGGGAATGTGGCCAAATCATCAGTAGGTCGAAGCTTAACTCAGTCATCTAACCTTCTGCAACTTCAGCAAATCTCAGCAATGCTGCTAGTTGAATATACTTAAATTCAACATTTTTTATTATATATTTGGTGATACCTACACATCGAAATCGACCTACCGATTGACTCATCGTTTGACCGGAGTAGTGAAGGATGTAATACGATATATATAGATTATGTGTGTGTGTGTATGTATGTAAGAACATAATGTATATATATGTGTGTGTGTGGCATAAATTTAAAAAAAAAAATAATAAATTAAAATGTTTATGAAGGGCACTAAAACTTTTTGAAATGTCAAAAATTACTCTTAATTTATAAGCTCAAATGTTAGCTTTTTTAAAATTTTATTACAGATTGATTGATTTATTTTAATCTGTTTTTTTTTTATGTTGTTCTGTACTCGCTGATATAATTTGACATAAATTGTTTTTGGCATAAATTTATTTATTTTTTTAAATTTATGCCAAAAACAACTTGCATCAAATTATACATCAACAAGTACAGAACAACAGCAAAAAACGGATTAAAATAAATGAATAATTCAGTAATAAAATAAAAAAAGCAAACATTTCTATGAGTTTCTACATGAAGAGTAGTTTTTGACATTTTAAAAGCTTTTCGTGCCCTTCATAAACACAACATAAGAATTAATCCAACAAAAAATGATACTAGAGGACTCCTGAATATGAATTTGCATTAATGTATCAAAAAATTGACCAAGAATAATAAATAAATGAACAGTGTACTGAATCCGAGAGTTTGTGTTGTAATACAGAGAAATAATATTGAAAGTGTTTATACATGTTCTGAGAGACCGGTACATATTTCCTACATTATACTGTTCATGGATGAAGTGTTGCAGCTTCACTCTGATCACTTCCTGTCATCAGCATAAACAGTACTGATGTGTGTGTGTGTGTGTTTATTCGTCGTTCCTGCAGAGAGGCGCACCGGACGACAAGGCGGCGGTAGGACCCTGGCTCCTGGCCTTATTCGTCTTTGTAGTGTGTGGATCAGGTGAGTTTCCACGTATATTTGCATTTCTCAATTTCTAGGTTCCTTTGAATGACTCTTTCTCTTTAAATACGTCAAGGACGGCTTTTCTTTACAAATGAGGGTCGTGCTGTGTTGAAAGGACAAAGTACATTTGCCATTTTTTTCAATGCTCAGCTATCATTCCTGTAAACAAACCTTTTATAGAGATATCTATTACAATTCAGCCATTTTCTCTCTTAAATTAACCTAATTCAGTTCTTCTTTGCCTTCTATTTCCTTGAGCTTGTCAGTGTTTATTAATCTCTAAAAAAAAAACACTGATGAACTAATCAGTCTTACGAGGGTTAATGCTGACTCAAGAGTCTAATCACAGAACAGATCATCCTTTGGGTGTAAGCACTGAAAGCAGTGATGCAATCCGTTTTAAAAATGATAAATAGACGCTCTTAACATTCTGCACAGATCCAAACGCTGACTCTGAGGATTCGATCATAGCATTGACTTGATTCTACTCTAGATGAGGTTAACGCTTTATTTTAGCTTATTGGAATCTGAAGCTTTTTTCTTGAATTTTCCCGATCCATAATCAAATGTGTAAATCTCCAACTGCGATGATATTCCTAGTACAGTTTATGAGTAGCTTCTATATCACAGCCGCTAGTTTTCCTTCTAATGTGCGTTACAGGTCAGCGCTTACAGAAGGGAAGCTTCACTTAAGAAACACTTAAGTTAAATTGCCGAAAGCAGACGGTTACTTCGTAAGGGTTTTGACTGAAACAACTCTCTAATGTAAAAATTTGAGACGTGTAATCCAAGTGGATGGCTCAAGAGCTGATGTGGCTGAAAAAGTTCACTAAATTGTGGCTTCAAGCTGTAAATAGCAAAACAGTCCAAAATCTCATAACCTGAGTTTGTGAATGATAAAATAATAATTTGCAAATTTTACATGAGAAGCATACATATGAAATTTCAATAAGACCTGTTATTCTGCTATTCATACGGTAGTGATTACGTCTAGTTACTTTTGACATTTTGACAAGTTCTAGCATGCTTTAAATAAATAAATAAATAAATAGATAGATAGATAGATAGATAGATAGATAGATAGATAGATAGATAGATAGATAGATNTTTTTTAAGATTGTAAGATCAAGCAAGTCATGACCATTCCCTGGCTTTGTAGCTTAAACATCTAATAAATAAATCTGAGGCATCTCAACTCAATCTTTTATTCCTTCCTTTTCTTTCCAGCCATTTTCCAGATTATTCAGAGCATCCGAATGGGGATGTAAGAACACAACCGGATCATCATCATCTTCATCATCATCATCATCGCTCAACATTCTTCTCTTTTCTCACTCTGCTGGCATGGATGAGGATCACCTCTCAGCTCTTCATGTCTTATTTAAACTATCTATAGCTGTCACCGCAATACTATGAGCTCACGTGCCTTACATGAATGGTGGAGGAATGGAAAATGTAAGAGGAAAAACCTAAGCCATATCGTATCAAACATTCCAGTCTGATGAAGACTGCTGCTGGAACACCGTTATTATCGCAGACTTTTCTGCCGCTGACTTTTACTACCGCGATTCCTCATACAGCTGTTCCTTTTCCCCTGAAGGACTGTTTCTGTACACCATGAAATGTTTTAACTCAGAAGGGTGCCAAAATATCAGGTCACAATTTAGGTCACGGTAACTTAAGCATAGTTAAGAGAGTTGTGGTCTTGACGTTATGTCACTACATCTAATACACCTCGATACGTGGAAAGTACGTAAGGACGGTCAAAAATAACAAAAGTTTTGTTTTTTTTTTAAACCTGTTTTGTTGGCTGAAATAAATGAACGTCTTTAAAGTCAGGTTTATGTATCGGACCACAGCAATTTGTAAAATGATGTATTTTTTTTTTTTTGCTTTCCACACAAATGATCTTTAACAATAAAACCGTTAAATGAAAGCTTCGTTTCGTTTCTGGTCTCTCATCACAAACCGATTTGTGTCGTCATCCTTCACACGCAGCACAAATGACCTGTATATTAATGTCACCTCCGAAATATCAGAGGTGCCAACATTTCCAGTTTAGCCGTAACATTTATGATACACGAGACACCTGAAAATGACACTTTTGTTTTCTCAGATGAAGCAGTATAAAGTATGGAGGTAATAAATGAGGATATGAAGCTAGTGGGTGTAAGAGTTGAGGATGCAGAACATAGGGATAGGTGGAGAGTGATGATTCGCTGTGGCGACCCCTGAAGGGAAAAGCCGAAAGANGCAGAAGATAGGGATAGGTGGAGAGTGATGATTCGCTGTGCCGACCCCTGAAGGGAAAAGCCGAAAGAAGAAGAAGAAGAGAAGAAGTTTTCTCAGATGAAGCGGTGGTCAGGCCAAGCGCAAATAAACCTCGTCTGGCTGAAAATCCAATTCACTTAAATAACAGTCATATCAAACTTTTGCCTTGCTGTTTTCTTTCCGTTGCTTCATGCTCATCTGAGGAAAAAAAACACAAATTAGCTATTTCGACAATATTCCCTTTACCTTCTCGTTAGCATCAAGCTGTCCCGCCCACTGCCATACACTAGGGTTTCCCTTATTAATATCTTCTTCTTCTTTCGGCTTTTCCCTTCAGGGGTCGCCACAG
>CM074950.1:20551134-20568835 GCA_037577455.1 Pangasius macronema
CCCTGCCGGACCCGAGACTCGAACCCACGACCTTCGGGTTCACCTTCGGGTTACAAGTCCGACTCTCGAACCATTAGCCACGACTGCCCCAAAACGACCTTACAGACCTTTTCAAGCCTTTTTCCAGAAAAACAGTGATAAGCATTAAACTGGGTTAATGCAACAAATAAAGGAAATGGATTTAGAACCTTAGTGTCTTGGGTCAATATTACTTTGCCAACAGAGTATCCAAACTTTTCCCAAAATATTTTCTTGATTTTCATTTTTTTTTTAGGTGCCTTTAAGTGTCATAGTGATCCATGCTTTCCAGATCTGTGCCAGACAGACAATCTGTATCCTATGATCAATACAAGATCTATGTCTTGACATAAATAGGTCAGTGGATTGGATTAGATCAGAAAATATGTCAAATCCAATTTGATAATGATCCAGAGCTTCAGTCCAGTATCGGTCTACAAGAGTCTTAGTTTTCTAGATCAGTCTTTCTGTTAGGCATCGCCTTAAATCACAGAAAGCCCACCATCCTCAAAGTACTGAGTTCTTAAATGGATTTAGTCCAAATCCAAACCCTAATAACTCAAAAACAAGTAGGTTTAGAAATATACCCGAATCTAATGTCATTGTAATAAAATATTCAATTCGATTCAATTCATTTTTATTTGTATAGCGCTTTTTACAAAGGTCATTGTCTCAAAGCAGCTTTACACAAACAAAAGTAAAGTGAAGTGAAAATATATTCTGTAAGGGCAAATTTCAAGAATAAAAAGCTCCATGGATAAAAATAAATATCCCAGATATTGTTGTATACGTTTTACAAGTCTAATAGTTAAATACTTGGAATATGTTATATTGAGTATATATATGTACTCATGGAGTCAGTGGGAGTCAGTTCATGGAGTCTCTGGCTAGAAAAAGTCTGAAACCGCCCTCTCTAGAGATCACATGCATTCACAGTAATATCCAGCAACAGGAAGTACTGCAGGTCGGTCTTTAACTGGATTTAAGCAGATATTTACTAGCACGCTCTAATCCACTAAATCACAACATGCAGATAATATAGCACTAGATACTGTTAGATTACATGCTGAGGCATTAACCAATTGACTTTGAATTCCTACCGTCCCAAAGCTTCCGACTTGCTTTAAGACTTCCTGTGACGTTTCGTGTCATCACTTCCGTTGAGAGTAGCCCGTTCCTGTGGAGCTGTCAAAATAGTTAGCGGGGTGTTGCTGTTTGCTTGTTCTCTGTTGTAAGAAGAAAAAAAGAGAGAGAAAAAAACAGCGGTTTATTGTCTGAATGTAAAAATGTAGTTAGTTGCTTTATTAAATTGTACTTCGCGGTTTTACACGCACACACACACACACACACACACACACACTTGCAACGCTTAAGCGACTTGTTCCAGTCCCAGCGACTGAACTCACCTCAGCAGGGTTAGTAACATCAACTCTACCTACAGCTATTTAGCTACTTTTGCATAGTGCTATTTGTGATATTTATTGCTATTTAATTAAAGTCCTCTGTACAGAAGTTGTTAGCTATTCAATATCTCAGTATGGTGTTGGCTTTTCAGCTCACTTCATACAAGGCAAGCGTCCTAGAAGTTCATTTTGTGCAAGTTAGTAGTAATTAGCTAGTTTACACTGCTTGCAACTCCATCAAAAGACAAACAAACAAACAAAAATCTTTTCTCTTTCTTTTTTTCTTTTTTTCTCACCTTTTTAGGTCATTGAGGTAGTTTAGAAGTAATGAACAACCTTTCAAGAGGAAGTTAAAAAGGAAAGAGACAGCTTGTTTCCTCTCTTGAAGGATGTTTATCTGTGTTTGTGATATTATTCAACATTAGCTGTTGCAAACACTTCATTTTGTCTTACTGAAGACCATGTAATGCTGGTTTACAGTAAATCACACTATACTGCACAGTGTACTGTACCAAACCGGCTTAATGAGAGCTGTCTGTGGTGGTAAAGCGCATTCAGTTATAAAACTTTCCCACATTTAGGGCATGGAGGCACACAGCTCAGGACTCACAAGGAAAAGAAGAAGAGAGGGACCAAATGGAGAGACGGACAAGGAGGAACGAGGTAGAAAAATCCCACGAAGGACTTCGGTGAGTGCAGTGATGGTGTCTGAATCAGTCCTTTATATAGTTTTGGCAACTCTTTTCAAAGGATTGTAGCTAAGGCTTGCTCAGAAAGGAGCTAAGAGTCTCAGATAATGTCATAAAAATCATCATATTTATTGAATGATCATGATCATTTGTATATTGAGTCATGCTGCATGAAGAAAGAAGTTTTTTTTTTTCTGAAGACAGTTAGACTTGTAAAGTAAAGGTCTGTGAGAATAGAAAATAATATTTTTTAACATATTTCCTATAGAAAGAAGTTGTCTTTGGTCATGGTACCCAAGACAAGTCTTTGGTCATAGCACCCCAAACAAACTATTTACAAAATGACACAATTTCTATCAAGAACAAGACAAAATGAAGCAGTGGTAGTGAGAAGTCTGGAAATAGTTACAGTTGAAAAAAAATGCTTTTATTACATACATATATTGCCAAAAATACAGTTTAAAACAAAGAATAAAGAGACACATGGGTGGGACAAACAATGGTGATCAGTGATTGGTCATTCGGAGCAATGGTGATCAGTGATTGGTCATTGGGAAGCAGTGGGAGCAATGGTGATCAGTGATTGGTCATTGGGAACAGTGGGAGCAATGGTGATCAGTGATTGGTCATTGGGAACAGTGGGAGCGATGGTGCTCAGTGATTGGTCATTGGGAACAGTGGGAGCGATGGTGCTCAGTGATTGGTCATTGGGAACAGTGGGAGCAATGGTGATCAGTGATTGGTCATTGGGAACAGTGGGAGCAATGGTGATCAGTGATTGATCATTGGGAACAGTGGGAGCAATGGTGATCAGTGATTGATCATTGGGAACATTGGGAGCAATGGTGATCAATGATTGGTCATTGGGAACAGTGGGAGCAATGGTGATCAGTGATTGGTCATTGGGAAGCAGTGGGAGCAGTGGTGATCAGTGATTGGCCATTGGGAACAGTGGGAGCAGTGGTGATCAGTGATTGGTCATTGGGAACAGTGGGAGCAGTGGTGATCAGTGATTGGTCATTGGGAAGCAGTGGAGGTCAGTGATTGGTCATTGGGAACAATAGTAACCAGTAGCTGTGACTCGTTAAGTTGGCAACACTGCTGTCATGGGACATTTTGAAAGTGACTTGTTTGTGTGTGTGTGTGTGTGTGTGTGTGTGTGTGTGTGTGTGTCTGTGTGTTCCAGACCCTGACAGAACCTGCACCCTTTTCTGATCAGCTGGAAGGTATATCCACTCCATACACTCGTATTAGCCTCGAGGAAGCCCGTTGTGGCACACCAGGTGCAGTATCTCTTTCCTTTGGCCTATTTTGTCTTCAAACAGTTCCAAACTAAACATATGGTTAATGTATTACTATAAAAATATCCACTGTAGTGGCCTGTTTATTAGGAACACCTACAATCTCTAGCCAGCTTAGATATACAGTTACTGACTTTAGCCCATCTGTTAATTCAATTCAATTCAATTCAATTTTATTTGTATAGCGCTTTTAACAATGGACATTGTCTCAAAGCAGCTTTACAGAACATAAGAAACAGAAAAACATGCAAACAAACAAAACATGCAACAGTCCTAGTTGTTAGACAAAATTATCCCTAGTGAGCAAGCCTGAGGTGACTGAGGCGACTGTGGCAAGGAAAAACTCCCTTAGATGATACGAGGAAAGCTCCCTTTACCCCGGCCATCAGTGAAAAGACACCTGCACAGGCCCACTGCTGACCAGATATTATTTGGATCTCATTTTCAGCACATCAGTAACACTGAAATGGTAGTGTGTGTGTATGTGTGTGTGATGCAGATATAGGTGTATGGGCTACAGCAGCACTGCTGTTTTTTTAATTCATCAGTGTGACTGCCGGTTTGAGAAACAGTGCACCAAGCAAAAATATCCAGCCCACAGAGCTGTGCTCTGATCAGGAACATGAGCAATGTAGTAAGTGCAGACAGTGCTGTGTGTCGCTGCCATGCTAAAATGACCCACCATTAACATAATATCTAGTCAGCAGTGGTCCTGTGGTGGGCGAGGTTAAAGGAGTCAAACGCTGCATAGTAACAGATGGGTTACAGTCTGTAATTATATACCTAGAAATGGAAGGTGAACCTGATTTAAAAAAAAAAGTGAGTGTATATAAGTGACATATTTAGTGAAGTTGTTGTCCTTTTTCTTCCTTCTCATGTTTAGTGGGCCGTGCAGTGCGTGTGTACGCTGATGGGATTTTTGACATGTTTCATTCTGGACATGCCCGAGCTCTGATGCAGGCTAAATGTCTTTTTCCAAACACTCATCTCATCGTAGGCGGTAAGTAGCGTGAAACAACACTTTGTCTTCACTAAGTGATTAACTGAGTGAAGACGAGGGCCAAAGATCAAAGAGCATCACCGGCTGCTGAGCACCTTGATGTAATCTCTGGGGAGGGGGCAGCCATGTTATTTGTTTGCAGATTGAAGTTATAAGGAGGTGTGTATTTTGCTCATTTTTACACACACTAGACTGACAGAATGAGCTAGGCCATTATTTCACTGGAGCAAAATTCTTGGCATAATTTAACAACAGCGAGTCATGTCAGGTAGAGTTTATTGTCATTTCAGCCATATACAAGTACACAGTGAAACCAAACAACGTTTCTCCAGGACCAAGGTGCTACATAAGACAAACACAGAACAACACAGTACTACAGGGACTACATAAATNCTACATAAATTACATAAATTAAACGTAAAGTGCACAAGTGCAAACATGTGCAAACAGCACAAGACAGAACAAGACAGAACATGTCTACGACGCCGACCAGTACGCAGTTCTGTTTGAAAGTGATAAAGTGACAGTAGTGCAGAGTCTTTAGTTGTTCTGTTGTAATACAGCCTGTTTTCCTCTTTCCCATCTTCGTTTTTGCTCTGCAAGTATTTCAGTGTGAGGCGATGGTGTGCTGTGCCAAACAAAATGTTTAAAAACCCACTGAAATGTTATAACCAGCTCCATATTAAAAAACACTCATTTTAAACCTGGGGAACGGAAAGCAACTTTACTCACACTAAGCTTATTTTTTGCACCTAATAAACTTGATTTTATCATAAACAGTGATAACACACGTTTCTAATAATCGGAGAGTCCAGTTCAGACAACTTGCTGTGTATTTACAGGAGAAAGCACTGAAATGAAGCTCCAGGTGTGAATTGAAAAGCCTGAACTGCACAAATAAAGGCTGCATTCAGGAAGACATGGAAATTTCTAGAAACTATGAAAACAAAAATATATTTAAAAAAAAAACAGCCTTAAGGAGCACATTAAGACAAATCAGCTGCTTTTGCAGTTCTCTCTGGTTTATAGCCTACTGGTAATCTTCCCACTATTTGACTTAAGCAGAAAGATGTGTTTTGACAGAGTGAGAATGAAAAAAAGACTCATCCTCAGTACAAGTAGATGATGGGGCATCACTGGTGTCAAAGGCCAACTTGGAACTTATAAAAATTTATATATATATACTCGTTAAAAGTCATAAGAGGTAATGCAGTTAAAGATCACATGAAGTTGTGCTTTAATTCCCAGCTGAATAACCCGAAGCTCAGCTTTTTTATTATGGAAAGGTATCATGTCTATGTCTGTAACTTGTCTTTTCACAGTATGCAGCGACACTTTGACGCACAAGCTTAAGGGCTTTACTGTTATGAATGAGGACGAGCGTTACGATGCGGTGAGTCACTGTCGCTACGTGGACGAGGTGGTCAGGGACGCCCCGTGGACGCTAACCCCAGAGTTCCTGGCCAAACACAGAGTGCGTGACTATTTGAAGGATGTCTGGCATATATGGCTTTTAGTGAATATGTAACAAATTGAGCGCAATGTATTCAGAAATACCTCAGATTGATTTTTTTCCTGTCGTGCAGATTGACTTTGTTGCTCATGACGACATCCCGTACGTTTCGGCTGAGAGTGATGACGTTTACAAGCATATAAAGGAGGCTGGTAGGTGACAAGCCAAATAATTAGTACAATACAGGGCAATAAATGAATACTAAAGTTAAGATGTTAATAAATGAATTCTAAGCTATGCACTGGCAAAAATGTGATAGTTTATTTTTATTGACTTGGTTACTTAAGAACGATCATCTCATTTCCAGGCATGTTTGCACCCACACAAAGGACCGAGGGCATCTCCACCTCTGACATCATCACACGCATCGTCCGTGACTACGATGTTTACGTGCGACGCAATCTGCAGAGAGGCTACACTGCCAAGGAGCTTAACGTCAGCTTCATCAATGTGAGTTCAGCTCATCTTTAACAGCGTCCAGCAGGTCTAATGGCCTGTTCAGAAAAGTTGGGTGTTTTTCAGTGTGTGTCCTTACTACTGAAAGGATTCCAGATCCGTGATCCATTATTGAGCCACGATAGTGAATTCTTTAAAGAGGCTTGGATTCACATCTCCTTCTTCTTCTTCTTTCGGCTTTTCCCTTCAAGGGTCGCCACAGCGAATCATCACTCTCCACCTATCCCTATCTTCTNTCTTCTGCATCCTCAACACTTGCACCCACTAGCTTCATATCCTCATTTATTACCTCCATATACCTCCTCTTTGGCCGGATTCACATTTCCGTGTTATTAAAAAAAATAACATTCCTATCACTCCTAAACAATCGCTGCTATCTGATGTCATCAACGTGCACTTCCTGCTTCTCCCATTCCCGAGCCGTTACTGAGAAAATTCCTCCCCTAGGTGCCAGTCAGCCTATTGTGTAGCTCTGCATTTCACTTCCTATATTTAAGCAAAATTGTTTACTTGTTGAACATACTGAAAGAGTAACCATATTTAGGTTTAGTTCATCATTTAAGGCAAAATGAGCATGTTTAGTAGTTTGTATGCATAGAAATTTGATGTGTGAAACTGAGTCATTAAAAATCGTCCGAAGTGCACCATTTTGCAGAGACGTAAAGCATTGTGTACGTCTGCATTTTAGTTCAGAAAAATGTAAAAAGATCTTTAATTATATAAAAATATATTAAAGTTGCATCACTTTAATTACCCATTAAAATGAGCACTCTTTAGTATTGTGTATATATAGTTGGTGGGCCTGCTGAGCTAAATATGTAGCGCACTGCCCAGCTGTGCTGACGTGCTCTAACAACACATGCAGACTAATTGCCTGGTTGAGATTAAATGCTGCTAAATATGTTTCAGTATTTTGACAAATGGCCAGTTTTGCATACATTTATGAACAGAAATGCAGATCGGCCCTCCGTGGCCTGGAGCCAGGGAGTAAAAATTGGCCATGCTGTCTGGAAGGGAGGGATGGCATACTCTCTCCCCCTTGTTACAGTGACAGTAGCTAAATGTGGACATGTGTGAGCTCTTGAATATGGAGGACGATAGATTGTGCTTTCCTCAGAATGTTTTATGCTGCCCGGCGAAAAGACGTGCCTGGCTTGCTTCACGTATCTTGGAGGACGCACACTAGCCTTCACCCTCCCCAGTCGGTAGCTGTTGTCTGATAGGGGAGAGCTGGCTGAAGGGTTGGAATTGGCAGGTGACCAAATTGGGGAGAAAAGGGGGAAAAGAAATGAAGCTTGCTGGTGCATCAGGCAGGATTTTTTAAGCTTAAGAGTACGGATCGGAGGCACACAGTGACTGCTGTACCAGGAGCTGTAAAGAGACATTGATTCATGAATATGACCTACTTAAAGAAATTACACTCCCCACTCAGAGGTCTGATGTATAAAATATGCACTTGGACTGACAGGCACTGAAATATACAGCACAATACTTAATAAAGGTTGTAAATAATAGTACACTGGTAATAAAGAAAGTTGCGTGTGGTATGAGGTTTTACCAAAACACAGACGTGTATCAGTTAAGTCGCTGTCACCTCTCAGATTCTGCCTGATACTGAATTAATTCATTTATTAATATTTAATAACTGCTTTATTATGATCAGAGTTGCGGTGGATCTGGAGCCTATCCTGGGAGCAAGAGGCGGGAGAGATGGGACATCATGCACACACACACACACACACACACACACACACACACACATACATTCACATACATTAACACACTCAGGGGCAATTTAATTTAGACAGCCCACCTAAGTGGGATTGAACCCCGGAGCTCTGAGGTGGCGATGCTACCCGCTGCAGTATTATTATGCCACCTTGCCTGATACACACTGTTTTAAACTTGGGCAGTTGCAGCTATTGGCGTGGTTATTCTTCCCTCAGAGGAATCAGTAAAGTGAGATTGACTGTCAGTTGTTGGAATGAACCTGAGACTTTGTGTAGAAAACAGTGTGATATTTGCAGGAAAAGAAGTACCACCTTCAGGAGCACGTGGATAAGGTGAAGCAGAAGGTACGGGACGTGGAGGAGAAGAGTAAAGAGTTTGTGCAGAGGGTGGAGGAGAAGAGCATCGACCTTATCCAGAAGTGGGAGGAGAAATCACGCGAGTTCATCGGCAACTTCCTGCAGATGTTTGGGCCAGACGGTGCACTGGTGAGACAGCAGGGTGGATGTGTGGGGCGCTATTTTGTGTTCCTGTGTCACACCTTACCAACATTCATTTCAGCAAAAACAAAGGAATGTAGACGACAGACCTACTGGGCCATCCTATTCCCCATCAAACTGCGCTAACAGTTGATCGTGTATTTCAGGTTTTCTTTTTGTGTGCACCTTTATGCCATTTTAGTGGCTTCCATAAACATCTTTATTTGCAGCAAATGTGCACACAAATACTTGTAACTCAACTTTGCTGAAATAATTTTTTCCTCCACTAACTGTTTACTTCTTGCCATGGATCTTGGATTACTGTATCCTCCTGAATGTTTTCCTTCTCTGGATCACTATCTATGAGGGTAAATGAGGGTAAATTGGCATGTGTTGTATGCATAGGGACCGGTGAGTGTTTACACCCTGCTTAAAGCTGATTCATTTTTGCACAGATTCAGGTTAATTTGTCCCTCATTCTGTGCTCATTTCTATGCAACGTTTATGTATAGCATTACTGACTTTATACTGGGGTCTAGACATATACTGCATGGTCTGCTTGATGCCCATGCATATTTCTTACGGACTCACACTCCTTCTTCATACCAGGAGCTTACACAGTGACTGAATTGAACAACATTCTTAACGACTTTCCACCGCCGGCGATAAATCAGGCACCTCTCCGCCTTCCTCTTTTTGCTTTCCGTATGAAATCGCAGCTCTCTGCACAGCCTTTCATACAGTGGTTGCCTGTGGTAACTAAAATGGCACAATCTGCTTTAGATAAGCACTACCTGTGATTAGCGCTGATATCAGGTTACTATAATTTTAGCCTCACAGGTAGAATCCAATCAACTCGTTCTTCTGCTGCCAGCTGATTGCACCCAAACACACACAGCAGGGGGCGAATACTTATGCAATCCTGTATGCAAACCTTTCTGGTTTTTATTTGAAAATACGTTTGCAGACTATGTTGATTTATTTATTTATTTATTTATTTTTTAAATAATGAACATCTGGACATCTTTTTCATGTATTATTAAAGTATCAAAATGAGCCACATGCTCGAGAGACTGCAAAGACCATCCCACTGAAGATTAGTTAGAAATGATGGAGAAGCTCAGTATGTGGTCTGTTAGTCCAGTGTCAGTGATGGAGCACGAGTGCATGAGGCAAGGGTATGTCTATCAACATCTATAAGCTACCAATTCAACCCGTATCTATTAGGCACACTCTGATAAATACTTTCTAATAACCTCTAATAAAACCACATGTATCTAAATAATCAGAGTGATATCAGTATGAAGGAATCCCTCAGGGCTTATAGAACATAACTGCAGAGAACAATATTGAAAAAGTCAATTGGAGTTCAATTTTGATGCTGGATCGATTGACCAATACGGATGTCGCAGGGTTAAAATTGTACAGCAGCTAGCCACTAGAGGGCGTGGAAGACATTTTGGCTTCTGTCAGGGTTATGACTGGAAGAGCAACATTTTACATGAGCAACAAAAACAAATGCTAACCAAAAGACCAACTTTACAGCTGATACGTGTAAACAGATGGTAAGAATTTAGTACTCCAGGACATTCAGCATGATTTGCATGCCTGAAAATCTTCACAAAAAAGAGTCACCCATCAACATTGTATTGTCTTGCTCTTGAAATCCAGCTGTGTTTATTGGGATGTAAACCTCCACATGATACGATACGATTTCGAATCATAAAGCACCGATATTTCCTAAGATATTTCATGATACCACTGAATCTATGATACAGTACAATTCAGTTTAGTAGCCTGCGGTTGATATGTGACCAACTTTGCGTACCAGTTGTTTGTCCTTTTTCAGTAATAACCTATTTATGATCAATGCATCGACCCTAACTGTAGTTGCACCCTAGTATTTAATATGCAATAAATATTGTTATATTAATTAATATAATAATTATTATCGTTATAAATATTAAAGAACAATTTTGACAAAAATTTCCACTTAACCCAAAGGGGACATGTTAGGTGCCGAACATTTGTTTCTTATGTAAATTAGATGTTTCACCCAACAATCTTGTTGCTTTGTGCTGAATTCTTGTCTTTTTTTTCTTTTTCTCCCCCAGAAGCACATGCTGAAGGAAGGGAAAGGGCGCATGCTGCAGGCCATCAGCCCCAGACAAAGCCCCAACAGCAGCCCCTCACGGGAAGAGCGCTCTCCTTCTCCTACCTTCCGTCTTCCTTTCTTCACCAAGACCCTCCTCAGCTCACCTCCTCACTACAGCGACACACGCAGCATCAGTGAGGATGACGAGGACTAGAGGGCTTCAGGACTGTATCCCGGTTTTTAACTTTTCCAGATGACAGTGCCCAGTTGACTGTTGATTGTGAGTCCTAAACTGTAACACAGCTTTAAGTTCATTTAGTGTAGGAGTCTGACGAGGACTTCTCCACCGGGATGCATTAATCACTGTATGAAGGGCCAGGTAGAGCTCCTGGAAAGAAATCGCTCTGAGATTTAATCAATATTTGTTTGTGTCTTTTTCTACACATTTGATTTGTGCACAAGTCCAGTATGACTCTCACTGCACACCACTGTGACCCTCAGTGTTACTGGCACATCACACATGGCACCATTGTATTGTTTTCTTTCCCTTTTTAGTTCTTTATGGCCAACAGATGCAACAATCCTTGTTACACCTCTTAAACTGTTCCTTGTTCGTTTTAGCCAGAAATGAAAAGTTCCTCTCAACCAAGTCATGTCTGGTGTATAAAGTTTGTTTCTGATAATGTAGCTAACAAGTAAGGAAAGCTTATAGCTACCAGTTAGTCAGAAACCACGTAAGCAAGTCTATGTGAAATTACTTAGCAATGACAGTTTTAGGCACGTGTATAATTTTTGTATGTAGTTTGTACAATGCTGTATATGCACAAACAGTATCACTAAGTCTCGCTACGTCTACTGAGGTGAGTTGCGATGTATTAAGGTTGCAAAATGCTAAACTGGTAGCCATCCCATGCTTGTGAGCTACATTTTGTGCAAAACTAAAACAAACAGATGGCTTGGCTGATCAACTGCTGTTTCTTTAAAGCTTATTACATTCCCTTCTGTCCCAACGTAAACCACACGTAGGCTACAAAACACTGGATTTATTGCCATAATAGAAAACTGAACATAATCGTTTCACTGTGAGGGCGAAAGCCATAGCATACGTGTTCAAGGCCAAATGACTTTTTAAGTATGCTAATTTTATTATACTGTCATGCTAAATAATCGGTGTCTTTCATTTCTAATCTGTCACAATAAATGTAAGTCTTTTTCCTATTACGATTTTGGGTTTTATTACATGTCCCTGATTTAAAGAAACTTTTACTTACTGCAGATCTACAGATTCTACAGATGTTTAGTGTCTGAAGTTTGCTTCTTAGTTTTGGACTGGAGCCACAACGCTCATGTTACACACCTCCAACCTTGTCGGATTGTTCAGTGTATGTGGTTTCTGACACTGTAACATCTATACAAATGGACAAAAAAAAGACATTTCAGAGCTGAAAACCAGAATCACTTTTTTTTTTTCCAGAGCACATAGCTTGGAGTCACTCCATGCAAGAATCAGACTCGGGTAGGAGGTGTGGCCCAAAGTTTAAGCACACTGACTTATTCTTTTCTTTACTCATTAATTAAATGAGCCGCATAGCTCCTGTACAAAATCAACTTCATGCACTACACGTTACATTTGTTGTAAGGGAAAAAATTCTGTTTTGTTTTTGGCCAAACTAAATGTGGTGCTCATTTTATGGCCTGACTGTGATGGCAGAGGCATCTGAGCATGGCCCAGATCCTGGAATTTTGGATAGGATTTGTCTCATGATTGTTTACATTAGCCTGAGTGAGTGACTGAGTGAGTGAGTGTGATGTATTTAAGCAGACAGTGGGAATGCAGGAGGAATGTAACAAACCCCCCTGCACGATTGACTATGCCAGCATGAATATAATCAGTGGAATCCTTTCTCTGAAAATATGTGATGTCTGTAGAGGGATGAGCGCACTGACACTGGCTTTCACTCTGTACCTTCTGTCTTTGCACACACCGTTTATAGCTTAATCGCACACTAATTTTAGATTTTAGAGTGCTTGGTACTAAATGATGTCCTGCTAGTTAGTGTTCAAATGTTCAGCACCAAGGATAAACAGAGCGCAAAGAGGAAAATGTTTTTACTCAAACTCAGATTATTCACATATTATTCACATTGCTGTTGTGCTGAGTTTAGATATTTATGGAGGGCAAATGAAAAGAATCCACCAGACTTGTCTGTTTGGTGCTTGGTGTATAGCATTCCTGATAAACTGATTATCAAAGGTACTAATTGCTAAGTCAAGTCAGTTGTTGTAGAATGGTCATGAAACAAAGTAAAAATCTAGTCCTTAACAAATATATGCAGTCAGGTCCATAAATACAAATGACAAAATTATTGTTATTTTATCTGTCTAACACAGTACATTGGATTTGAAATTAAATAATGAAAATGAGCTCAAATGCAGACTATCAGCTTAAGGGAATTTTTACATCTGGATCAGGTAAAGGAGTAGGAATTACAGCACTTTTTAATGCATGTTCCCGTTTTTAAGGGACCAAATATAACTGGACAAAATAACAATCATAAATTAAAATGCCATTTTTAATACTTGGCTGCAAATCTTTTGCAGTCAATGTCTGCCTGAAGTCTGGACCCCATAGACATCACCAGACACTGAGTTTCTTCCCTGGTGATGCTCTGTCAGGCCTTTACTACAGCTGACTTCCATTCCAGTGTTTGTTCTTGGTGCATTTTGCCTTTAGCAAGTGAAATGCAAGCTCAGTTAGATTCAGGTGACTGACTTGGCCATTTCAGATCACTCCACTTCTTCGGCTTAAAAAGTCTTAGGCTGCTTTAGAAGTATGCTTCAGGTTGTTGTCTATCTGTAATATGAAATGCCGTCCAATGAGTTCTGAAGCATTTGGCTGAATCTCAGCAGATAATATAGCCCTATACAATTCAGAATTTATCCTGTCAGCAGTCACATCATCAGTAAATACAAGGGAATGCATACATGCCATAAGATGAACTGGTGTACTTCAGCTCATGAGCAGTTCCTTTCCTTCTCCATTCTCTTCCTATCATTCTGGTACATGTTGATCTTTGTCTCATCTATCCATAGGATGTTGTTCGAGAACTGTATTTTTTTTTTTTTAGATGTTTTTGGTGAACTGTAATTTGGTCTTCTTGTTTTTGAGGCTCACTAATGGTTTACATCTTATGGTAAACCCTCTGTATTTACTCTGGTGCAGTCTTCTCTTGATTGTTGACTTCGACACAGATACGCCTACATCTTGGATGGTGTTCTTGAGCTGGCCAATTGCTGTGAAGGGGTTTTTCTTCACCTGGGGAAAGAATTCTTCCTAATGATGACTTGCTTCACTGGCAGTGACAACTCTTTGGACTTCATATTGAGAATTTCACAGTAACACATTCCAAACGCTAATGCCACACCTGAAATTAACTGTAGAACTTTTATGTGTTTACTTATAAGCGAGCTAATGAAGGAACAACAAAGGAAGGGGAAGTTTGTGGGGAACCACATATAAAAAGTTCTGTAATTCCTACACTGTTCATCCGATTTAGGTGTAAATACCCTTAAGTTAAAGCTGAATGTTTTTGGGCTCATAGTCATTATTTAATTTAAACTCCTATATACTGTGGTAGACAAGCAAAATAACAACTTTGCAATATCCAAAAATTTATAGACCTGACTGTATATATAGTGTATAATCACTGACTGAGACCCATCTGTTTTTTTTTAATTACATTTTTAATAACAACTTTATCCAGTTTGGACCGCCTGCATGTTGCATCTGCATGTTTTTGGGAAGAGGGAGGAAACCCACATGCACATGAGTAGAACATGAGCTCATGACCAATCCCTGGACCCTGGAGCTATGAGGTGGTACAACGCCTGCTACAACGCCACGCTGCTCCAAACTGTGTATAACAACAAATAAGCTAAAGGCTACAGTAAATATAGACCTACAAAGTGACCTATATGGCAACCTGGTGTATCATTCATTCATCTTCAGTAACTCATTAATTCGTTCAGCTTCAGCCTGTTCAGGGTTGTCGTGGTCATTCACAGGCAGGGCAAATTTAGCATAATCAAACCACCTGGCATGTTTTTGGGAAGTGTGAGGAAACCAGAGAACCCAGAGGAAACCATCTGAAACAACACACAAGCAGTAACCTGAGCTCAGGATTGAACCAGTGACGTAGGAGCTGTGAGCTGGCAATGCTGCGAATAAATTCAGATAAATGTTTATGATGCATTCATTTAATTACAAGTTAAAAAAAAAAGATGCAGTTGTGTCAGAGCTGCTTCATTGCTCTGCTGCTATAGATGACTGAACCTGTTTAAATATATATTTAATAATAAAAAAAAAAGAAACTGTGTTAACTATGTGAGGATGTCGTTTATAGGGATAAAGCCTGATTCAGTACTACCTTCTATCACTGTATTTTCTTTTCTGTATCTTTCTTTTCTTCTGTTTTACGGCGTAAACGCCTACCTCACTGATTTTTTTTTCTTATTGTTGTTCTCTCATTGAGAACAGCCATACAGAATCCTCAGTATGTTGTCTAATGCATATTTTGTAATAAACATAAAAAGGTCATCTGTTCTGCATGACGTCTCGTTACAAATATAAAGAATGTCTATAATCGCTATACTATCCTGTCTTAGGTCACTAACCTTGATGTAATGAGTTTGGAAGGATAAAAAATACTTTTTGTAAAATTTCTGTTCAGCAAAGAAACAACGTAATAAATCAATAATAAGCATACTTATTAAAAAAAAGCCCTAAAGTCTTCTGAAGCATTTCTGAATGAACCTGGTCCATGATATCCCCCACTGAGAGACTCTGAATGTGAGGTAATGAGTCGTTCTGAGTGGTTGAGAGTGCAGGAGGTAGTGTAAGTGCTTCTCCATCACTCCGTCACCATCAACTGTTGTTCGAGGGACGTTCTGGTTTCAGCCTGATGGCCCACGAGTTAGCTGAAATGACACTGCCGCGCCGGTGGATTTGGCAGGTGTACGTTCCCTCGTTGAATTCGTTAGCCACGATGCGCAGATTGCGATCTTTGATGACAATGTAGCCAGGGATGGAGGTCAGCAGCTGTTCTCCGTCCTTATACCACCTGAAGAGTGGAAGACCACACTGATCTTATAATGATATGCAAATTGGAAACGCCTCCATTTTCATGCCATTGCAACCATCCCCTTACCCTCACTACCATAGTTATGCTAAGCTACTGAGTACTGGTTTACAAAAAAAGGCATGAGGCCACACTGGGGACCTCTGACCATGTATGTCTCTGAATCCTGATATGTATGTGTGTATGTGTGTGTGTGTGTGTGTGTGTGTGTGTGTGTGTGTGTGTGTGTGTGTGTGTATGTGTGTGTGTATTTCTCCTTCCTGCCAGCAGATGTCCCACTCCCACGAATACTGAACCACTTTCGCAGCTTCTTGTCTGCACACAATATAAGACAATGAACACACGTGCACACTGCGAAGTCTTGCCAGATTTATTGTGTGTGTAAGTTATTCCTAGTAGTTGCCTGTTGTGTATTTGATCCTTTGCCATGCTCTCGATTAATCTCTTGGATTTGCCCTTTGCGAATGTATTTTGCCTCAATCTGGTTTTTACCTTTAGACCTTACTGTGATTTTGGAATGTGGATTTATTTATTTAAGTTTTTAATTAAAAAAGTATTTGGTAGTAATTAATCTTTAAATGGATAATACACAAATGTGAAAGAAAAAACAAAACAAAACAGAGTCTCTTAGTAAAATTGTAAAATGACTTTTTCCACCCAAGAATTTTTCACTTGAAGTGTGTGCACTACCTGACTTTCGGAGGCACTTTCGTGTTTTTGGTCCCACAGCGGAAGCCCACCACTTTTCCCCGAGGCACCATCTTGATCTTGACATTGGCAGGAGGAGGAGTGGGAGTAGACCCAGCTTCCGGGGGCTCTGAGGTGCACACAAGTCTCTTATACTCCAAAATGCTTATTCTAAAAATAACCTGAAAATGCTGTAAGTTTCTACTGACACAAGCTTTTTTCAGCATCTCACCGTAACACAGATCACAGCGCTGTGGGCAGTGTTTCTTCATGAAACTCCGTCTACTCTCACAGAAGCCTAACCTTGCCCAGGGGTCACACACACGCTTCTTATCCAAGCAGCCTAAAAACACACGCATGCATTATTAATTCCTATGTGGATCAGTTTTCATAGAAGGATTGGAGCCTGAGAAAAACATAAACCCATGCAGAGAACATTCACAACATAAAAACGCATCAATAACCTGTGTTGATAATGAATTTATCAATTATGCACACACACACACACACACACACACACACACACACACACACACACACACACACATTTTTCCAACAAGTACAATACCAAAAGAGTTTCTACAGAAACAATAACGTATCAGAATGAGCGCAAACCTGTCATTTAAATTACAGTCAGACCTTCTGTCACAGCCATGCTGTTATAGAAAATAAATCCACACCTTCGGACCAATCAGATTCAAGAACGCAACAGTGCTGTGGAATAAAGACATCATTTATAGCAACAAGACATTTAGTGTGTCGGATTTCCCGGATGTTTCTTCATGGCCACAAGTAAAAAAAATGGTTAAATAGTATATGTTAACATATTAAAATGAAAAAAATATCTAAATGATAGCAGTTTGCAAGTCCCCTTCTGAATGTCTCATTAATATTAATTAGCAACTTTGAAGCATTGAAAGTTTAAAATGTTGAAACTTTAGGACTGCCACCAATCTCCTTCATGTTCTGTGAACTTTTGGATGCTCTCAGTTGTAATTTTCGTCCCCCGGTAGCCCACCTGTTCCCACATTCTTCCTTTAAAATCCAGATGTCACACTGCATGTTTCAGATCAGAACTGAAGACTGGAGACTCTTCAGAGGGGGGGGTTGGCAATCATGGCCTAATGGTTCGAGAGTCGGACTTGTAACCCGAAGGTGAACCTGAAGGTCGTGGGTTCGAGTCTCGGGTCCGGC
>CM074950.1:20591738-20614970 GCA_037577455.1 Pangasius macronema
TCTGAATAGCAAACATTACTGCATCGCACAACACAAGCCGTACTGCTTAGGGCAAGAAGGACGTCTGTGTATTGGGATCACACTGGGAAAACTCTTTCAGGCTCTATTACAGCTAGAGCTTAGGACTAATAAATAGTGACATTCACTCATACAATAGGCACGCAGTAAAGCTATATATGCTTAATGGTAATATATTACATATTAAATATCCATTTAAGCATACAGAGTTCATGGAGAGGGTAAAACTCGGGGTGGCTAGTGCTTCAAAGGACAAACCACAAAAAAAAACAAACACAAAAACAAATCTTTATTTACTTTAAAGTACTACTGTTTTCTGAACAAATGCTGGTTTTGGTATTAGCCTATTTTTATTTCCTCTGTTTGTACACTATGTGAACAAAAGTATGTGGACACCTGACCATCACACCCATACGTGGGCCTTTCCCAAACTGTGGCCACAAAGTTTGAAGCGCATGATTGTACAGTTTTAAAATTTCTTTTGACTGGATCTAAGAGGCCCGAAACTTTGAGATGAATTGGAGTGCCGACTACAATCCAGGCCTTCCTGTCCTGAAATCTAGTGGAAAGCCTTCCTGTCCTGAAATCTAGTGGAAAGCCTTCCCAGAAGAGTGGAGTCTGTTATAGCAGCAAAGGGGAAACAACTCCACACTAATGCCCATGGTTTTGGGAATGGGATGTTCAACAAGCACATACTGGTGGTCAGATGTCAACATACTTTTGGCCATATAGTGTATCTAAAAAATAAAACCATGAAAAACATGGCCTACTAATGCTATATTCAGAAGCAGGAAGACATGGAGTCACGTCCGAATCGAATGTCTGCCTAGAATGCTGTGTTCCGGGTTCTTGCAGGTACGTTTGTGGAAACTGAAGTGCTTTGAGCACACCCCATGAACACTGCAACACAACACATATTGCAGAGACTTTTTTTTTTTTAATATATTATTTGCACTATTATAATCATGATTACTAAACAGCTGCACATGGCAACTGGCTTAGCTGTGGTGTCTCATGCAATATCTGCTTCATGATTATAGCATGCTCCTCACAGTGAGCAGTAAAAAAGAAAAAAAAAGTGAGTTATAAAAACACGACCGTGTATTCTGAACTACATGTATAGTGTTCTGGGGCAGTGGCTTGTGTGGATAGTTTTACAAAAGTGCAGGACAGATGTTTAAAACATCCACACACAAAGAGCCAAATAAGGTTCTCGCTTGCATAACTAAGTCAGGACTTCGTCAGAAGCTCATGGGATAAAGAGAGATAGTATATTTCTGATAACGTTCAGTACAACCGGCATTAAAACTGTTAAACTGGAAATCATTCCCAGAGTGCACCTCTCTCACACACTGCGCACAGGGAACCCCACGTCTCCACTGGGTTTCATTTAGCATCAGACGCTACTCCCGTGTTTCTCTGATGTGGAGCATTCATTTCAGCGTTTTCTGTTTTTACTCAAAGTAAAATAGTACATATCCCTGTACCGACTGTCAGAGTATTATGAATATACATTTCTAATGCCATCATACTGTAGCAGTGTGAATCGCTGAATACCGAGCTGACGTTTGTAAAGCTTTTCCTGTGCGTTCGATATTTCTTTGTTAAACCTGTCCAAACAAACGCGTGCACCACGGACAGTTTAACCGCAGTGGAAAAATGACACTTGATTACATTTCCCCTGTCTCCTGGAGCTTAACTGATTATTCATTCATGTGTAACGCTCACACGTTTTTCAAAAATATTAATTAAGCAGAAGACACATCCCTACTACTGAGACTTTAGATGGTATGACACAAACACACCTGAGGCTTTAGCAACTAATACAGGAGAATTTGTAGATGGATGACTGGGTGAGGAGTGAGAGGTACACTACCTGCCTCCCAACTCACTGCAGTCCAGCACAGAAAAGGAAGGAGGAAAAAAAACGTGCAAATTACAAAATAAAAAAAATTGACTATGAATACAAAAGACAAAACAGAAGACAACCATGCAACTACAGTGCTCATACTCAACAAACAGGACAAAATCAAACTCTTACAGTACAGTCCAAAAGTCTGAGTCCTTTAGAACATTTAAAACCTAATACACAGCATTACTGCAAGTAGATAAATCACCATTATATTATTCTCTAGGTGTTAACTCTCAGGAAACTGTAAAATATTAAATACGGCAGTACTGATAATATCACGCATATCTGAGAACTATCCAGATTTGCTAACGAGAGTGTGTGTGCTATCGCTCTGACTGACCCTGCCATTAAATGCATGCTCATTTTCACGTGTTCATTGTTGCTGTCCCTCAGTGACACCTTTAAGCCAATCGGAGAAGTGTTTGACGTGATGAGCAAATGATGCAAACTTGCGTCTGGAGAAAACTAATACAAACAAAACGGTTCTTCTGAGTAGACAGGCATGTATGGTACTGATTTTTCCCTGAATTGTGATTTTTCCTTTTTTAAAATAGTCACGCTAAATGTTTTAATCTTCCAGAATTGGCAGCCTAATAAAGCCAGGCATTTCCACCCTTTCCGGTTTAAGGAGGGTGAGGGAGGCATAACAGTATTACCAGCTGTGCGGTCGGAAAGTGTAGTGATCATGAAAACTCAGCTGGGTGGTGGCTTTGTAAGTGATCCTTTACAAATCAGTTGTCTCAACATGGCCGACGTTTTCACTGCTTCGTGTCAAGCAGAAAAAACAGATAAAACCAGCTTATTTAATCACCTTCTAACCATCATGACCATTAACATGATTTGTAAAGTGTTAGATCTGACACTTCACTGTAGCCCTGTTTAATATTCCTGGGTCTTTTTTTTCCCTCTCCAAATCTTACAGCCAAAAACCAAAAGAAGCCATTTTGACCATTTGTAATCATAGTCAGGGAAGCCTCCTTTCTGCCACTCTGGAGTATATTCCATATTATCCTTCAGTTTTACTTCCACAGACAAACAAAAGCTAAATTTGTGGGCTAGCAGACTACAAACAAAACAACAAAAAAAAAAGAAAAAAGATGCAGCACACCCTCTGCGGCTCACACGCACGTAAAGCCTCAAATCCCACCCCAAATTACAATACCCATAATACAGTGCACCTAAACATTAACCCTTTAATCTCTAACACTAGCATACTCTGATTTTTCTGCAGCGCTCCTATGCAAAATGTGTAATGATTGGCAGGTATGGTAAATAATACTGCACAAGCCTGGACTCAGACCTTAGGACTGAATTGTACGTTTCTTTTATGTGTAGTTTTTCATTCCAAGGTCAAGGATAAGTAATTAACAAAGAAATCCATTTAAATTAGCTCAATCTAGTTTCGTGTCTCACCTCTTGCCTGCGTCGTCAGTAGTGCCCCCTTTGCCCTGCTTGTCGATGACGATCTTGTCGTTCATGCCAAACTTGCACTCGGGCATGCCGCTCAGGTAGCTCTTCATCACCACGCGGCCTGAGACATGGGCGCTCAGTACCTGACCTACATGCACACACGTATGTTACTAGCTATGCCATGGGCACAAAGTGTACAATAAACGCTGATCGCCGAATGCACCAAGCACAGCATTACACCATTTATTGACACACATACTGCCTCTACAGCCCCATGCGCAAGTTCAGCAACAGAACTGAGTATTACCCTGGGGTGACATGAGCAGGTTCACGCTCTCCAGAACATCCAGGAAGAGCTCGTTGCGACGGTACTTGATGCCCTCACGCCTCCATCCGATCTGCCCAGTCACCTGACTGGTGATCTGAGACTGCTCTTCTTTAGTCTGGAGGCAAATCAATTGTGTGAATGAAAAAGATTTGGAGAAAACATTTTTAAGAGTATGGTTCATTATCATCAGACAGAGAAACCAGTCCTGAGCTATATGTGCTTACGTGATGCTGGAAGGCAAGTTGTCAGACCAGGTGATGGAGGATGGAGAGGTAAGGACAAGAGAAACATAAATCAAATCAGTTTATTTGCAGTGACTCAAGGAATCAACAGGGATAACGGTCTTTACAACAGACATCTACATCACGGGGAAGAAGAACTGCAAAACGTCGCCAAAACTTCGACTGGAGCAAACTACGTATTTACACACTCTTAACCACATTTAAATAGCCCAATCAATATTGTTTACTGGAAGTAGTAAAACTGCCATCTTGTTTAAAAGTACGCAAACAGTGATAACTGAATGCACTAACCTGGCTCTTGATGCCCTGCTGAGTGATGAAGGTCTTCAGTGCTCCGGTCTCCGAGTTTTGTGGGTAACCAAAGTCCAGGATCTCTACAGTAAGCGGAAAGAACCAGGTAGACAGCACGGATTCATTACAAGCACAAAGACACACCGTCTTTAAATAAATAAATAAATAAATAATCCTATATATCCAGCACTTTTCTGATGTTTAAATAGTATTTGATCGTGCACCTTGATGTGATGTTCAGGAATGTATGATGCCAATATCTTTTATTACCTTAATATTAGTTTCTCATCCCTTTCAATTCCTTCATCCCTTCATCCCTCCCCCCTCCATGTGTTTGTGGTATGTTCACTTCTGGCTATCTGTGCCTTCTGCAAATAAACCCTGGTCTGAAAAAAGCTCTACGGAAATGCATAAATATATAAACTGGCCTAATGGGTCTTCGCTGAATGGTGATGAGCGACATTGTTATAGCAGACGCTAAACATCATCAGGTCGCCAACACTTAATTCATGATGATGCGTCAGTATTTTAGGCTTTGTTTGTATTTCCGGAGATAACGATGGTCCCGTTGGGAAAGCAGCACAAAGACAGCTGCTTATTTTGGACAACTTTCAAGGAGGAGTGGAAGTGTCCTGGCTCTGAGAAGGCAACCCCATTCCTCTGCATGCCAGAGAAGCATTCACAATAGGAAAGGGGGGAAAAAAATAATAAATAGCGCACAGAACTGATATAATACCAAGATAATATTTTGTTAACCTTGTCAAAACTGTGATATGGAAATCTCATCTCAACCACCTGGTTAATATTGCTGCAGGATCCCAGGACGTGTGAAGACGCTGCTCTGGCCGCGCAGTATTTTCTTTAGATTTTGATTTTCTTATATACAAGTCATAAAAATCAAAACCTAAAAAAACCACAGCACGACAGAAACTCCAGCTCCAGCTGCAAAGTGGGTTAAAAAAAAAAAAAAGCAATATTCTGGAAAAGGAAACAGGCAAAAAGAGACTCAACAGCTACAACCCATAATAATCAACATCAAACTACTGGTTGGATTACACAGCGAGATACGTAGGTGTGTTTTCATGCAAATGAATTCGGTTGCTGCCTTTTACCATGGCCATAGTAATTCCTGTTAAAGATACTTTGTCCAAAAAAAAAATCTTTCCATCACTCCTTACTCTTGATGTTTATCCCACAGCCAGATGTGGTGAATAAGAAGAAAGTAGAAGGGTGGGTGGGAAAGTAGCGGCCAATAAAGCTTTAAATTTCCAAGCCATTCAAGCTTCCACGAGGTCAATTAATAATGGAGAGTTTAAAAACTTACACACCGTCGATCATTCCAGATTCACACGTGCAGTGGCTTATTCACCATTTTTAAAAGGAACGTCCATTTTGAAGACGATACGATGTTAAAAGCGCATGGACTAGAAACGTGTGTGGGTTTGAGAGGGAACGTCTGTGTGTAGTGTTTACGCTCGTTTCCACTTGATTTCACAACAATTCACTGCTTGTTAGAGATCCTTCTTGTCCTCTAATTTATGCTTAGTCAACTGTTCCACTTTGATACGTCAAGCGGTTTTCTTTGGTGAGATGCAGCTGATATAAGCTTTGAACTGCAAGAAGGTAATTGGGCACTGGTGAAGGATGGGGGGAAAAAGTGAGTCACTTTACCGTCTAACAGCTCGTAGATCAGCACAAAGTTGTTTTTGATGTTCTCCTCGCTGATCTTGCCGAAGTAAGCGGTCATGACGTCGCACATCTTGTAGAGGAACTCGAACACCATGGCGGCGTTGACATTCTGCTTGGTGACGGCGGCCAGCCAGATGTTGGAGCGCTTGACGTGGAAGAAGCTGGTGCGTGCGATGTTGGTGACGGGCGAGCGGACCTGCTGGCGTGCGTGGATCACGTTAACCCGGAACGCATCCACAGCATTCCTCCTGCGAGAAGCGTACACACAAGCAGACTGATATCATGACACTGTAATAGGAGAATGCACCAAAATCCTGGACCACCTACAGAGCAATGAAACAAACAGAAGAGAAGGCTGATGTGAGCTTCAGCTGTACAACATCCTTATTAGAGACAACTTCAAGTCTTTTTATTTTACAGCCGCATTAATCGGTAACAACTCACGAGTTTCACACGTTTCCCTTAAACCTGTGAGAAATGTTGAAGTTTTTTAGTACCTTATATTTAAAGGAAGGAGTCTGATTTTTAACCTAATGCTATTACTGCCAATGTACATTCACCGAGCCTGAGTCACGCCGTTGCACAACGGCAAGGAAAGGCGAACACTAACATGTTTTCTCCAAGACATGAGAAGCCAATCGCTGCATCTTTCTGCAGCTTATGCAATATCACAGAGCAATTACAATCTGTCCGATTTCATCTTCTGTTTATGGCCACCTTTCAAACCCAGACAGCGGAGCCAATTATTCTGTCTCAACTAGGCATTTATCAATGATATGGAAATGTACAATCTGCACATGCTCGATGCTAAATATTATTGTGCTTGCTGTCTATCCAAAAATACAATGCAAACCTAAGGAAATGTCACGGTGGGGTGGGGGGGGTTAGAGCACCTTTTAAAGTTTTTTTTCTAGTCATTATATTCTGAGCAAAATTGGATCAGTGAAGTTAAAGAGTTATAAAATGGTCTATGAGGATGCAACCCATGCTGTCTGAACACAGCGTTCACTCACGTGAATCAGAGCAGAGAGGGGACTCTTATCAGGCTCACCTCGGTACGGAGTGTGTCCACACTGCACTGACTGCTCTGTCCGAAAATCATTTTAACAGAAACTAGGGCTACACACAATAAATTAAATTATCGTAATATCGCAAATGTATATATCGCAAGGGCTTGTGATAACCGGATGATTTTAATACTTCAAAAAGTTATGAAAAGTCAAAGTTTCAGGGTGATGCAGATAGCAGGGAATGCTTTATTTCCCTCAAAAGAACATGAATACTGGCTATGTCATTTTCAGTTTATGTTATAAATTTATAGCATTATCGTACAGCCTATCTTCACAACTTACAGTGAAGAAGTTAAGAAGTTACAGTGCAAACTAATGAGGCCTGCAACAATCAATTACTGTTATTTCCCACCAAATTCTGCCTCAAAAATTCCTGCATTTTATAAGCATAAGATACACTAAAGACTTAAGTCAATTAAAGAATTTAATAAACCAAACCCTCGAACCATATCGTTAGCCTCATAGCATAATTGCCCAAGTCATATTTGGTCAAACATGACTTAGGCAATTATGGTATGAGGTTAACGATATGAAAGACCATGTGTGCGATCTCACTCCATTACAAATACATAAAGAACATAAAAAATACTTGATCAGATTGTTCAAAAGATGCATATTTTCCTTCAAGTCTCACCTTAAAAAAATGACACAGTGGGAACAAAATAAGTTATAAATGAACTTCAAATGACAAATCTGGAATTGTGCATCATTACACCCATGCTGTCCACATAAACGAAAGTTATCTCCAAGACCTTTAATTTAAAGCAGCAATAACAGTCTTAGCATCATCTAAATGTTTTCTCTGCTCCTCTCATCCACTAGCTAGCGATGCTGAGAGGCGGGAGCTAACTGCGTGCCAGCACTGATGGAAACGACGACTTGCACTCTGGAGCAGCGGGAAACGCAGCAGCATTCGTGACGTTTAGATGAACGCTCTGATATCTGATGCGACCTGTGACTAATCTTCCACACAACAGTTTTCAAACCAAATATCACTGCACTTCACTTTTTATTTCAAGTTCTCATAGAGCAAGTGACGCAGGCCTTCACAAACACAGGAAATCAGATGAAAAACAGATTTAGAACATGATATGCATGAAAATATGTTTTTTATTTCAGTAACAGAAGATAACTGTTTTTTTATTTAATAAAAATAAATTAAAAAAAAGCCCAGACTGTTAGAGCAATCTATAAAGTGATGAAGTGTACACAGATCATAAAATGTGACATCTTCAAATTCAACAAATCCGTAAACACTTACGTCACACCGTCACATATCCCTCAGTGATTTGTTCAAATTCAAGTCATTATTCTGTTACGACGTGGAATGTGCACTTCAGTCATTTCACTTTGACTCCTGTGCGATTAACGAGAAAAGAAAACCCGAGGCATCTCAAACTCTAAGCTTCTCTTCGTATTATTGGTTGTTGCACATGATCACCTCCTCCTCCTCGACCTCCTCCTCCATTCTGCCTTAAGAAGACATTAGGGCCATTAACACATCCACCTTCCCCTGGATGAAGTGTAGGTTCTCATGGTCACTCAACTGTCTACAGTGTATCATTATATACTCAGTGTGCACACGTGTACACACACACACACACACACACACACACACACACACACACACACACACACACGGGCTCTGCGACAGCCTACAGTAACCGTAACCATAGCAACCCCATCTTGAACAGTGTCTGGGACTTTCTGAGCGTCTGGGGTTTTTTTTTTTTTTTAATGTTTAAAATGACTTCTTTTTTTTGAATATAAGTGATATAGAAACGATAGCAGTGATGCTCTTGGATTCAAAATTAACTGACAAAGAAGTGTGTGCTTAAACGTGTGTGTGTGTTAGACAGTTTGAACCATGTTGGACTTTTCGGACGGAGAGACCTCGTTGGGGGAAAATGGATATATTCATACACAGAAGCTGTGTGCTGAGATGACATTCTCACATTACTTACTAAATCTTCGATCATAGTTCGTATAATATTTTAATTTACTATGCTACCAATCACAAGACCGAACCTTTAAACCTCAGAACTACGGTTCTCATAACCAGGGGGTCTGTGATTTTTAAATTTGGTTGCTGTGGTGGAAATAGTTTGTTAGCCTGAGCTCATCAAAGCTCACTGAGTTATAGTTAATATCCTACCTGACTGGTCACTTGAACTGAAGAAAACCAAGCAGGATTATAAAAATATTAACGTTAATCTAATGACAAATAAACATGTGCTCTGTGTGTGTGGAGAATAATAAGCTGTATGATTCCCAAGCATTTATTCGGCTTAAAGGAGTCCCTGGCTAAGAAAGGTCTTAGAGGACAGAAGTCCTGATGCTGAATACGACACGGTCCTCAGATCAACACTGTGCGTGTTGAATATCCTGATATACGATGTATGATTAATGCCTAGCTTTTCCCACGGCAAGGAAACAAACAAGGCTTAAATAAAACAGTAATATACCATAATCATGAAGGAATTAAGAAAAAGGATAAAAAGCAGACAGAGCAGAGAAAAAGACAAAATGTTCCCACTGTCTGGCAGGACATGTCAGAACATTTCCTTAGATAAGCGCGCACACACACACACACACACACACACACACACACACACACACACACGACATCTCTCATATATACCTCCACCAGGCAAGCCAGAGCTGCACTGACTGTTTTCAGCTGAAATGCGGCGTTAGAAAAAAAGATTTACTATAAACCAGCTCAAAAATTCGACTAAAGCTATTCGCACAGCCCGTGATGACTAATATCCAAATTTCAAGGAAAAAAACTATCAAAAGAACACAAAAGAAAAATTTGAACGCATATCAAACAGAATTCTTATTGCACCAGATTAGATTCGACGTGTCTAATCCGATCCACTGATGTAGATCTGATGCATGTTGCATGTGGGTGGTGATGACTGACAGCTCTCACACCACACACACACACACACACACACACACACACACACACACACTGGCTTTAAGCTTGGCTTAAATGATCGGCTCGTTCACTGTGACGAGGATACACCAGAGCAGTTTCGCCCAGTGCTGCTTACAGTGCTGATATTCGGCTCATGTCAGGAATGAAAATATAAAAGTAAGCGTGTCCCTAAAAATAACGATGACGCTAGAATGGAGATTAATGTGACACTTGCGCTGTAAGTAATGCGTACAGTGACTGAACGGGGGAAAAAAAAAAAGCTCCCTTCACTCAAGCTCAAACCAAAAAGCCCACCGTCTGCCTGTTTACATCATCGTCTCCTCTGAACCTGGAGGAAGCAGTCGGATCGGCCCTCACCCTATGTCATCGCGGTAGACGCGCGAGATCAGCACCTCGCCCTTGTGGTTGTAGATGAAAAGTCCTCCGATCATGGTGGCGCTCTCTCTCAGTGTTCAAGTGCCATGGTGAGAACTCTGGAAGAAAAATAAAAGGTTAAAGACAAAATCACAAGAACACAGAAGACACACCAGAGCAGTAATAACTGGGCCACACTGTGATGGTTTATTCCGCGGGCTTATTTGCATGTGCATGGAATATATAACGCTCAGCAGTGACACTCTGCACAGGCTGTATACGTGTGTACAGGATTAATGCAAATACTGAAGAAAGACACGCAAGATGGCACGTTAACACATTTTCATACCGATAACTGTCTCACCTTGCATTATGGTTAATGATTCAATGATTATATATTTAATTTTTCTCATGTCTGAATGCAATTTAAACAGTTCCTCTAACAGAAGATGATCTTCGGGGCAGATACTGCACTGTAAATGGATTTCTGTATCTTTTTGGCCCAAAATCCAGAGCCTTGGATGGACGATTTGCTCTGCTTTCTCTCCCTTTTCTATTCAAACCGGAGGAGTGACGGCACTTTGTAATATCCCTGATAATAATATCATCCGCGCTGACAGAATGACAGAAAGATTACTGTCGTATTCGCCAAGATCATCAGCACAAGCCTGAGCAAGTCCAATTTCATTTCTTTAAAAAAAAAATAATAAAAATACACATCTATCATGATTATGGATTTGGAAATCTGGTGTCATGCTGTTTCCCTCATAATCTCCTCCGAAGCTAATGACAAGGAGCGCAAGAATATTATAATACGAGAACATTCTGTATTTTTAGGAAAAAATAATAATAATAAAAGATTCGTCATAACACAGTCATGCTGCCATATTACCTAAATCTTTAAGGGCACTTTCACACCTATTAGTCCATTTACCGAGTCTGAATGAGAGCAAACACTGACACTTTTGGTTTGTTTGGTATTTTGTTTCGACATTATTTTGCACAAAAAAAGCAAGACACTGCTGTATTTCTGACTGATGAAAGAATTCAGCCAATGGGAAAACACCAAGTGTAGAAATTATTTTTTTTAAATCACTGCACGCAGCTGGGGTTCATTATGTTGATAAAGGAAACGGCACGTGTATCATGACGACACACAAATGGACATAAACAGAGCAAACAAGCTCTTCAGGGAGATCATACATGTTGATGTATGACATATGACTGTGAAATGGGCCGAGCTTAAAATCAAATTCGCTTTTAGACAGGGTTCAGGTTATGCTGCGGTTGTGGACACAAAACACGGTAAACAAACACATTTTTCTGGCGAGTTTTTGATGTGTGTATTGCTACAGTTTAAGAGAAGACATGTTACAGAGTTTCAGATTCATAGAAAATCTGAAAAACGACTGATGTGACCAAAACTATCGTTTCTGTAGTGTCTTGACTTAAGCAGATTTCGTCATGTTTTAATAAAAGTGTGTGCGTCTATTTCTAACTTTCTTTTCTTTTTTTTTTTCTGACTTTTTGTGACGTGCATTCCTTTAAGATCTACATGCCTTTGCGTGCGTGTGTGTGTGTGTGTGTGTGTGTGAGTGTGTGTGCTTGCTCCTCTATAGCCTCTCCTTTGAGAAATAATTCAAAATACACTTTTAAATTGTAAACTAGGAGACGAGAGCAAGCAGACAGAGACGCAGGCAGTAACACACACACACACACACACACACACACACCCTAAGAGAGTAAAATAAAGAAATAAACGAGCCTGTGTTGTAAACATGTTGATGTAGCAGTGCATTTTGAGAATGCAGTGCAGTCTCTGACCTTGAACAGCTCTTACTGAAAAGCATGAATTCATCTTCAGGGCTTATTGTGGGACTGGAAATAATCTGTTCATATTCTTATTCAAGTCCTGACATGATTATATACTTATTAAGACTGAACGGATTGATTTTTTTTTTTTTAATTAATCCATTTATGTGAGTGCCATCAAAATCATAAAAATTCTGTAATTACAACATCAACCACATTATTGCAGAAAATCAGTCAGTCACTTTTTACAGGTTAAGGTCAAAGCTTATATAAAGATCCACAAGAGATATTCCCTCACACTTACCTCCAGGATTCAGTCAGAAATTTGTAATATACAAAATGAACCATTTAGCTCGCAGAAGAAGAACTAAAAGTCATTAAAATTTAGAGGGAAAAGGAAGAAAAATTTCACATCATATTTCACCAAAATGCAGCATCCAATATGTCTGCCACTAAAAACCGGCCTTTCTGGGGCTCAATCCCGAACGGACACTTAGGGCACTAGATAGTGAGCAGAAAGGGAAATAGTCCGCTACTGTGTATGTAGTGCAGAAACGGTGAAAAGCTGAGCTGTTTAGGATACAGCCCATGAAAATGTGTACTTCCCTAAAATAACACTCAAGTATTTCAGTCATGATATTTAAAAATGTTCTTAATAGGCACTACCATCGATACCAACGAGTGATAAAATTTTACAAATGATTTACTTTTAAAAAATAATAATAATTAAACCGGGGTTGAAAATTGCTGAAATGTCTGTCGAGACTGGAGAAAAAAAAATATCTGACCACCACACCACTGCAGGGCGACTGGCTAGCAGCCTAGAGACATCACGATTGACGTTTATTTGAAAATAATACAATATTTCTTAGATATCAACCACAAACAAACAAATGTATAAGATGATCCATGGGTTTGTGATATCTCAGGTTAAACACTGTCAAAGAAAACCAGCCAATGTTTAGTTTTACAGACTAGCTAACGTTACTAGCCGTTGCTAAGCTCGGCTCGTTTGAATTGAATTTCTGTCACGACACTCTTTCAGTACATTATAACCAAAAGCCAAAAATAACTCTTAAAACCTACCAGGTGACTGTCTGACTGCCACGAAACCGGGCCGGTGTCGCCCAAAGAGCCGCTGCAACAAAGCTCTTGTTATTCAGTGAGCTCTGGTACACTATAGCGGTCACTGATCAGTCATTCTATTCAAGATGGCCGACCGCTCCCTCCTCACCAACAGCGGTGTTTTTTTACACACCCGTATTTTCGTCGAGTCCACATACTGCTCCTCGATTGGCTGTAAGGACACGCTTACAAGCCGTCACAATCCTATTGGAGAACGGGGATAATAATAGCCAATCATAGAGTAGAAGGCGGGATCAATCGGAATATGGATGGAGGGAAAAACGCCTTGAGTCAGCTGACCCGCTGTATAATGACGTCACGTGCAACCCCTCAGGAATACAAAAACGTTGTGAAGTTCGGTTTTTCGTATTAATATGATAAATATTCTGTTTTCATTTTAGTCTAATATTGTAAATGTTAGGAGAAAAAACATAACCCTTTCGGAAACTCCGGTTTGTGCGCATTATTTTAAACAGTATTAAAAGAGCAATGACGTATAGCTGGACAGAACAATTCTACTTTTACCAACCACTATTCCTTTATAGAAATGTACATGTATAATAGTAAGGAAATAAGTAAGTAAGTAGAAGAGTAACCGCTTTATCTTGGTCAGGGTCTGGGCCCACCCCGGGTACGTTGTTCACAAGGCCGGAAAATACACCCTGGGCTGGAGAATATACAGGGCATCATACACTCACACATCCACATCTAGGGGCAAAATTTGGTGTAAACAGTATACCTACATGCATGTTTTTGGGAAGTGGGAGGAAACCAGAGAACCCTGAGGAAACCCATGCGAAACTCCACATTGTAACCCGATAGTAACCAGAACTCAGGCTTAAACTGGGAACCCTGGACCCTGTGAGTGAGGTAGCAACTTTACCTATACCAACGTGTGTGTGTTATACACCGATCAGCCATAACATTAAAACCATGGACAGGTGAAGCGAATAACATTATCTCGTTACAATGGCACCTGTCCAGGGGTGGGATATATTAGACAGCAAGTGAACAGTCAGTTCTCAAAGTTGATGTGTTGGAAGCAGGAAAAATGGGCAAGTGTAAGGGTCTGATCGACTCCGACACGGGCCAAATTATGATGGCTAGACATGAGGCAGCAACATTACCCATACCAGTGTGTGTGTGTGTGTGTGTGTGTGTGTGTGTGTGTGTATATATATATATATATATATATATATCCTATACATGCTCATATATTACAATACTTACCTAAAATGTATTAGCTGACACTTTGGACACATGACACATTGAAAAGACAGATTCACCAAACACAACACGTAGGCAATAAAACTATGTTTATAAATAAAAACAATTTGTTTTTTGGCATAAAACAGTGTACAGCGATTATTAAAATTGAACCATTTGATACTAAACAGCATCAGTTTCTAATAATTAAAAACCTGTGATAAATGTATTTTGGAAAAAAAAAATAATGAGTTTACAGAAATACAAAGAATCGTTAGACTGTAAAAATACAGGATGTTAATGTTACTGATAACATTACTGTTGGAAGAGTAAGAAAGAGATGGACATAGAGGGGGTCACAGGTTTGCCTCCCAGTCTGCAGTTCAGTCAGTTAATTAACAAATACTTTCACTAAGTAAAACGTAATTGTGTTAGAGAAGAGACACTTTACTTTGGGTCTAATTATAAGGTGAATAAAATGTGTTTAAAATAAAACAAAGTGCACAAGGTGGTGTGCAGTTTTAAATTGGACATGTTACACATTAAACTAATAAATTAACATTGTTTCGACATGTGCTAATATTTAGTTATATACAAAGCCAGTGGCTCCTTTGTGGATATTTTGGGTCAAATCCTTCTGAAAGAACACACAGTAAACCTGTAGATTTTTTTTTTTTAAAGTTATGACAAGTTTTCAGTTATTTCAGTTAGTGTTTCAAGTTTCTGTTGTCTGTTATCGTGATGAAAAGTGTGTGTGGATGCATGCTTAGTCTGGATCCAAAATGATCTCTCTGGCAACCAAATAAATAAAGATAAAATACGAATACCAATTTAGGTAACAACTCATGAATGGTTTTTAACCAGTACTTAAATTACATTGAAGCTCCTAAAATAACAGAACATTCTTAGTCGAAATTTTCGCTAATGACGCTCCCGATCTTTGTGGCGTGTGTGTGGTATGTTCTGATAAATGGCAAATGTACATAGTATACTGCACATATTGTTATTTCAATGTCCAGAATGTATTGTAATATTGTAATCAAACCCAGGAAAAGATGAAACACTGATTCTTCCTCTAGTAGGAACTTAAGTTCTGGGAGTAGAGCATTGAGAGTCTATTATGATGAACAGAATCGATCTGTTCATCAATTTGCTGCCTGTTTTGGTTAAAGTATTAATATTCAGCCAAATGATTGATGATTGTTTTTAGTGACATTTAAATGTTCCCAGTTTTCTTGTGGGCAAGTTGTGTGCTAGATCAAAACTGCATTTCTAAACAAACACTTGGTACTAGCCTGATTTTAAAGCAAAGCTAGTCAATGCAGTCATGGTGGCGGATTTGGGTAATGAAGAAACTGGCATTGAGAACTCTGTCTACACTGGATGTCCTTCTTTGAATGATGACAGGTCCTTAGCCTAGCTAAACACAAAGACATGCCTCTTCACAGCCTGGAATGAATCTTTGTGTCAAATTTGTGTTTAACACAAGACATGACATGACATGACATGACTTTCCTCCATGTAGCTTCCCCAGTCATATTTATTTGTAATACAGTAAACACCTTAGACCCCCATTGGTCTGATTTTAAGAACAAATAAGGGGCTGGAACTAGCACCCCTGAGACCCCACTGTAATTAAAACACTGCTTTTACCCCCTCTCTCTTTCCCACTCTTCATATGATTACTGACAGAGAACATACAAGAAGACAAGTCAAATATAAAACAATCGTCTATAGTTTCTCATGATAGCATCTTTTTTGATTTGAATTGTTATGAAATTATTTCACTTCATCCTCTGAAAGCAAAAGCCACAGAGAGAGGCGCTACCTCCGTCTTCCCTCTCCCTGGTCTCTGTTTGTAGTCTTTGATAAAAACGGCTCTTGATGAGGTTAAGAAACTGCAAAAGGAAAAAGGCAGACAGAAATGCAGGACAAAACAAAATAAAAGGACACCACACAGAAAGTATTCACGCCACTTTGAGCCCATCCCTCTAATCCCACAGAGCTTCTGCAGGACACAGGGATATGAGCTCCATCCATCCCAGTCTTCTTCACTGAAGAAAGTACAAGCCACAGGACACAGGAAGGACAATGCAATGGAACACTCGGCACCCCTTCCCTTCATCACTTACAAAGGTAACTAACACATTTTCCAGAAATCTCTCTATCTGTATGAGTGTCAGGTGTCTATCAGTCACCTGAAGTGCTTCACATGACATCCACGAAGAACTCGCTGGGGTTGCCCATGGCCATGCGGAAGGACTGGCGGGACGCTGTGAGTTCGGGGGGCACTGATGCCAGGTCTCGGCCTGGTGGAGAACCCGGTGCGGCAGCTGCAGGAGATCCGTATGATGAGTTTTGGCCTTGTGAGAGAGCGCTGTGGGCACTGTGGATACTGTGCTCACTAGGGGGGGCTGCTGAGCGCTCACTAGGCGCCTTCTCTCTTTTCTCAGTCTCGCTACCACTGCCGCCCGACTTTGTCTCCAACGCTCCAGCCTTGTTACCACTGCGGTTTGAACTACTGCTGCGACTCCCTATGAATGAGAAACAAAGGAGAAGAGAGGAGCACAGGACAAGGTAGTATTAGTGTGAGTAACGTTTAAGGATCCAAAAAATGCAAATACATGTAAGCTCCAACAGAGAAGTGTTTGCCCTATTGTCGGGAGATCGCGAGTTCGTTGATGCCACAGCCGTCCATCAGGGAGGAAGCCCAAGAGAGCAAAACTGGCCGGGACAGCACCCAGTTCACCCAGAATGCATCACTCTCTCCACTGTCAATCAGAGCAACACTGGCTAATCACGGGTGTCTCTGAGCTCGTGTATGCAGAAGAGGACAGTTAGCACTTTCCTCCAAGTGTGTTCAGCTACCCTGTGATGTAGCATAAACAAACTGTAAAAAAAATACAGACTTCCTTCAAAAACCCATGCCAACGACAGAATATTCTAAATCTGATTATTTGATTAGTGTTTTCTAGACCTTAAAAAGATTTCAAATGTCCTTTTCTCCTTGAGCAGGTGACATCCATGACTGGGAGCCAAGGGAGGAAAACTGGCTGTGCTGTTTAGCATGCTCTCTCTCCCCTGTCAATCACAGCGACCCTAGCCAATCATGGGTGTCTGAGAGCTTATCGAAAATCGCAATTTCTAGAAGTGTGGTTCATAAAGCGCATTAGGTGCGATTCACCCGCTAAGTGTGCAACACCTTAAATAACAAAGACGTGACATGTGGCCTATGAGAGGACGAGAGGAAGCAAGCGCTAGTTAGCAGCAAAGATGGTGGAGGCTAATATTCCTGAGCCTGGTGCAACAAGCGATTGCGAATCTACTGAAACAAGTGAAGATGACCTTACAGCCAAATGAAACAGCACATCAAATGTCTGGAAATATTTTGGCTTCAGGAAGACAGACACCCTTCAACAGCATGATGAATGTTTAGCTAATAGGAATAGAAGAAAAAATTGCATTGCTGGCAAAAAAAAAAGATTTTTTTTGTTTAACCCTAGCTGATATTCAGCCTCACCTTCACTGTGTGGGCTGCCGGCACTGCCTCCCCCACCTCCTCCTCCTCCACCTGTGTAGCTGTAGGCTTGCTCTTGCACTGGGTGGGGACTGTAGGGCTGAGGGAGGGGGTACTGATAGGGGAAAGCAAAGGGCCACGGAGCAGCTCCTGGGTGGGGCAGGGGGGCAAGAGTGTCCTGGTCAGACGCACTAGAGCCGTCATGATCATGCAAGGAGAGATTAGCCATATCTGAGAGAGAGACAGAAAGAGAGCGTAGTGAAACCATCATGAATCATAATAGAGTATTTTATTAGTGTTGTTTTTGCTGTTGTTCTCCCGTTTGGGGCTGCCACAGCGCATACTTTGGTCCGCATACTTGATTTGACACAGTTTTTATGCCGGATCCCCTTCCTGATGCAACCCTCCCCAATTTTATCCAGGCTTGGGACCGGCACTGTACAACCCCAGTGGCTGAGGTTGGTTCCCTAGCCGGGAATCGAACCCGGGCCACGGCGGTGAGAGCGCCGTAGCCTAAGCACTAGTCCTCCAGGGACCCGGAGTAAAAAAAACCCAGAAGATATACAAAGAGCCGTGAAAAAGACTCACTGCCACAGAGGTCTCCAAAGATGTAGTAGCACTGCTCGGAGAAGGTGATTTTGTTGACGGTGTGGCGAATGTAGCCAGCCTTCAGCAAGTTGCTCGCGTACTTCCGTGCTTCACGTCGGTCTGTGAAACCTTCCACATGATGATAGAGCCAGTCCACCACATCTGAACCTGGGGAGGAGAAAAACAACAAACACCCCCTTCCAATATAAACACTGTACTCTATCAATTTACAATACAAACAGGTTAGTGCTCATACTAAAACTAAGGGAACATATAAGGTGGCTTTACACCGTTTAACTGGGAATAAAAAAATTAAAATAATAACATTTCTTGTTACAGCTAGTGGAATGCTCCTCCACTCTACAGCAATCACAGATCAGTGATATGTGATGCTTAGGCTTATACCCGTGCGCCACTGAATTCTCAACTCTGATTGATTTGCGATTTTTCCGTAACAAGTCTTAATTACTACAATTAAGAGAACAAAGAGAGGCTGGTGACCGAATGACTCTTTATATCTGTTATAATGTAAGGAACTAACTTGTTTTTTGGTCATTCCACAACATTAACGGTAACTATAAACAGATAAAACATGCAGTGATGAATTAAAAAAAAGGTTGGGGTTCACAAATTGCTGTGTTATAAGAGGAACGTTTTGCGAAACTCTGTACGACAATAACTTTTTATTAGTAAGACGAAACGTAGTGTTTTGGGGTATTAACTAATAAAACTTATAACAGCAGGACCCGTTGTATTTTACTCCTTACATAGTAATTTTCTGGAAAAATTATCAGCCTTTTTGGACACAAAAGAGCCCCAAAGCTTTAGGGATTTCTCATATGCTTAGTCTGAGTGCCTAATGTGAGTGTGAGTTTTTCCTCATTACTTAATCCCCGAGGTTTAGCTTGTGCTGTTACCTATAAAGGCGTTTGGGATGGTTATTTTCAGCCACATCCTGTCTCGCACCTCCAGCCCTGATTCTGGAGATGCCATTGCTTTAGCAACAGTTGCCATATCGCTGTGAATAGACAAGTGGAAGTCCTCGAAGCCTGCAAATATGAACAGCAAAAAAGTTAATAGAGCAACAGGCTTGTGGGTGAGATGAGTCACTGGGAGGAACTTAAATTAAAATCCAGAGTTGTGGAGCCTTTATCAACAAATTTAGGTTCTGTATGAATCACCATAATGAGTCATAAACTGACATTATAACTGCGTTTTAGTCTTTTGAGATCCACTGCGTCAGATGTTTATGAACATCGTTATCATTATCACTGTGAATTGTTTCTCAGTAGCAGTTCAAGGCGACTGGCTTAGAGTTCTAACCTTGAAGAGGCTTCTGAACTAATGATGTGGTAAAATGGCTTCATCACTGATTACAGCATCAGTTACCTTCAGCTGGATGTTTTATGCATCTTAAGTGCCAGGATTTGCAGACGATCTGTATCAAGGTGATCGATATAAAATGATAGTGTAAATATAACCAAGATACATTACTCGAACCACTTCAGCCTGATGCTATTCCAGTACAAATGCAAGTCACATCTGACTGCCAAATCTGCTCCCAATACATCATGACATAATGCAGCAATCTGTTTGCACTGATCTTCTCTTCTGTTTGTCCTTACATCGAATCTAACATGTACCATGTATGAGCAGCTTCAACCAGAGTCACTGCTCTACCAGTCTAAAGAGGAACCATTTCAGAATGAAAAATACTTTTTACAGATTTCTCTGTACTATAAAAAGAATGGAAAACTGGTTTAATGGGAAGTCACTTATAAGGGAAGTCTAAGGGTGTATCTAATCATCTATTTAGCGCCATTTATTTAATGGCAGGTGATGGCAGCCCAGCAGACAGCCATGTATTACAGTGAGGAAGGGGAAACGCTTACGTTCAGTCTCAGGAATGGAGCTGGTGATGGAGGAGCTGGTGGAGGTGATGGTGCTCATGGAAGGACTCAGGCCGTACACTGGGTACGCCCCCGTCATCGCAGCCGTGTGAGACACCCAGGCAGCGGGATCGATCGGGCGGATTGGCTCACCTGAACAAAACACACACATTCTCAGACAAATATCTGACAGCCTAGTTGTTCAGACCACCTTTCCACACTCCACTGTAGTATCTAGTAGCACACTGGTGATTACTAAAAAACAGTAAGAAACGCCGACACACAATGAGACTGAATATGATCATTCTGAACTTGGGATATTACACAATTACGACTCACTGCGAGGCAAGGTAAAGCAGCTACGGGGATTTGGGTCCCAACACTTGGCCACAGTCAGCGTGATAGGGCTGTGAAAAAAAAACCCACACACACCGTCCCTTCAGTCAGCACGCAGTCCCAACACACACTAACGATGCTACTGCTCTGCAGTGCCGATGTGTCACTTACCCTGGTTTGTGCACTATTTCTCTCAAGACTCTCACAGCATCATCGTTGCTCATGTTCTCAAAGTTAATGTCGTTCACCTAACACAAAGCACAGACAAATAAAGATCGCTTATTATTATACAATTTTACAAGAAAGTTTTTTTTTTCAGTCTAACAAACATTAGCATCATAAATATACAATATTAAATATTTCTAGAAAAATATTACAACATAGAAAATAAACCATAAGTGGTATTATACACAGAAAGAAAGGATTCTATATATTTTTCCTTTAATATGTATCTTTCATCTAGAAATATGGATTATACAATACTGTACTTTTTAAAAGATTTAAGGTCTATAATTGACCATAACTACCTTTTAGTTTGGTAAAGCTTTAAATGTACACTATATGCACCTTTCCAATGTAAAGCATAGATATTAAAGATACAAAAAAGAACAAGAAAGGGATAAGAAATGTTACCATTTAGTACCCATTTTTCTGATAAAAATGAAAAAATGAAAGAAAAAAAAACCTGCTTCTCAAAACGTTCACTCAGTGTATCAGCGTGTTATCAAGCAACATGCCTGCGATTTTATGCATTTGATTTTAATTTTAAATGACAATTTCAGCTTATCATTATCATTATCATTATCCACAAAAAATAATATATGACCAAATATCATTTGGTGGTGGATCATTCTCAACTCAGCGGTGACCGTGACATGGAAGTGTGTTGTGGTGGTACGAGTGTATCAGGTACAGCAGTGCTGTTGGGATTTGTATGCACTGTGCACACATATTGTCCATGTTAGACATACACCTTATGGCCAAAAGTCTGTGGACACCTGACCATCACACCCATATGTGTTCGCTGAACATCTCATTCCAGATTTAGTCCCTCCTTTAATATTATAATAACCTCCACGCTTCTGTTAAGGCTTTCCACTAGATTTTAGAGGATTTGCTCATTCAGCCTCAAGAGCATGAGTGAAATCAGGCACTGATGTCGAGCGAGGAGGTCTGGGGTGCAGTCGGCATTCCAATTCATCGCAAAGGTGTTCAGTGGGGTTGAGGTCAGGGTTCTGTGCAGGACGCTCGAGTTCTTCCACTCCACCCTTAGCAAGCCATGTTTTCATGGAGCTTGCTTTGTGCACAGGGGCACTGTCATGCTGGAACAGGTTTGGGTTTCTTAGTTCCAGTGAAGGGAGACTGTAATACTGCAGGATACAAAGACATCCTATACAACTGTGTGCTTCCAACTTTGTAGAGAAGGCCTACACATGGGTGTGATGATCAGGTGTCCACAAACCTTTGGCCATATATTGTATTTTGTTAGTCAGTTTCTGACCATAGAACTGCTGTTGGTTGAATATTTTGAGACTTTGTCAACTCAGCAGTGACACTGATGCGTATAAAAAAATCTGGAAACACTGCCACACCTTATACACTAGAGTCAGACCCACTACCATGTCAGTGTCACTGGTGCTCAACATCCAAATGATGTCTGGTTAGCAGCAGTCCTGTGGTGGTCCCTTTGCTTTGATGGACAAATTGTGCAACACAACAGTCAGTGATTGTGGAGCTACATGGTAACCTCTATGACATGCTTCGCTGATAAAATGGCCATTGAGTGCAGGTACATGGTAGGTGTAGCTAATATCATGTCCACTGAGCAGATATAAAAAAAGACTATACGTGCACAGTGTATATAAATAAGATCACACTGCACACACACACACACACACACACACCTGGAGTAGCATATCGCCTGGCTCGATGCGTCCGTCGGCTGCTACTGCTCCACCCTTCATGATGGAGCCGATGTAGATGCCACCGTCGCCTCTCTCGTTACTCTGACCCACGATGCTGATGCCCAGGAAGTTATACTTCTCTGTAGGAGGAATTGAGGGGAGAAGGAAGAGCAGAGGACACATGCACAAAGTGAGAGCAAAGATTAGCAGCTGAAAATGTGTGTTTAACACAAAGTGGCAGAAGTGTGACATGTTATAGCCATTAGACACAAATCGTTTCTAATGTTGAAGGGTGCATTTTCTTAAACGCATAAACTTTTGGACTTGTCGTTGTCGCGTTTAGACATCTTCTCCACAGTATATCTATTTCATGCCCTAAAAGTAAATATGGGATAAAGGGTGATGTCACTGAATAGATGATAGCTATAGTTGATAACTATCAGAGAGTTAAAACTCTAATAATCCTTACACTCGAGTCCCATTTAATACAGTTAGCACTACTTGACTCTATAGTATACAGTTCTTCTTCTTCTTCTTCTTCTTCTTCTTCTTCTTCTTCTTCTTCCGGCTTTTCCCTTCAGGGGTCGCCACAGTGAA
>CM074950.1:20615070-20632570 GCA_037577455.1 Pangasius macronema
GTGTGTGCACTTGGATGGGTTAAATGCAGAGCACAAATTCCGAGTATGGATCACCACACTTGGCCACAAAGTCACTTTACTTCATTTCAAAAAACTCTTTTAGTAGCCGATTTAAGAAGCAACATCAGTGTACTGTTCCAGATTTGTTTTAATTTGTTTACCCAAAGTATTATTTACATTTTTCTGTGATTCAAGCAAAATCCTCCATCTACTACCCATCCATTCTCTTTACTGCTTATCCTACACAGGGGCATGGGGAAACTGGAGCCTATCCCAGGGGACTCAGGGCACAAGGCAGGGGACACCCTGGACTGGGTGCCAATCCATCACAGGGCACAATCGCGCACACACACACTCACAAACCATGGAGATTTAGAGATACCTGTCAGCCTACAACACATGTCTCTGGACTGGGGGAGGAAAGCAGAGTGCCCAGGGGCAGGCACGGAGGGTGGAGGTGGGAATCGAGCCCCCAACCCTGAAGGTGTGAGGCAAATGTGCTAACCAGTAAACCACTGTGCGCCCCCCCTCATCTAACAGTTAGGGCAAATTCAAAATGGCAACACACACACACACACACACACACACACGGATAGATCTGTTCCTGAGTTGAACTGTTCAGTGGAGAATTGGCTTTGGAAAGAGTGACCCCTTCTTGGTAAATATGAGCTCTTTAAAGACTCTGAAGAGCTACAGACAGGAAAACAATCTCACCATGGTCGTGGGTGTCTTTCCTGCGCGGTCTCTCTCTTTCTCTATCCCTGTCTCGCTCTCTATCTCTCCGCACTGAAGTGCCGACGTCGGCCTCCGTGTCGTTGTCCAGGTTGTCCTGACTGCCTGCTGCATTGGCACTGAAAAGAGAGAGATGGAGAAAAGGACAACAGAAAGAATGGTTGTTAAATTAAATAAAAAACAAATGGAGAGCCAGTGAGGCTGTTCCACCACACACACACACACACACACACACACACACACACACACAGGTATAGCTGCAGACCTTTCAGAAGAGTCATGCTGTGTAAATGTCAGCTGCTGTTGTCAGGAGTTTTTAATGTCAGACAAGCCTGAGAACAGCAGAAGCAATATGTGGTGTGTGTGTGTGTGTGTGTGTGTGTGTGTGTGTGTGTGTGTACACTACCACCAGCAGAGGGCACTCAGGAAATTCTCTATTTTTCCAAACTGTTCCCAGCTGCATTTCCACTGATTTAATTATTAAACTGGGCACACAGGGGGTCCGACAGCACAGTGACTGAGCCGGAAACACACACACACACACACACACACACACACACACACACACACACACACACACAGGAAACACCAGCAGGACAAACAGCCATACACACATGTATGTTCACACAAAGATAAAGGGAGTGGCCAGTAAAGCAGCAGACCTGGGGGTGGTGGTGGGTGGAAAAGTATAAACTTTAGGGAAAGCAGAACAAATTAGGAATCCCTTTAAATGGCTGCTGAGGGTTTTTTCTCTCATTACCGTAAGAATTCAAAATAAAAACAACACCAGAGTACACATTCCCCCTGGTTTAACTGTCCCACACGAGAGCCTGTGGATGTTCTAAACTTACACCAACCTGAGAGACGACTAAAGTGGTTGCAGTGATGACAATAAAAGCCACTGCATCATCATTATGGCGAGCGACACCATGGTGTTTTACAACACTGTTAAATCCACATGGAAGAAATGCCTGGATTAACTTGGTGTCTTTGTCTGTTTGGCTGTTTCTCTGCAACGATGACAATGACAAGAGCAAAATCAATCTTTTCTGATCTACGCATTTCTCTGAATCATATCTGGGCTGTCTAAACATTGTTACCCTCACCACACACATCCATCATCCACACAATCATCCTTAGAGAAATCGATGTATTCAGAGTGGAATATTGATCAATATTGATGAGGATGAGTGTGTGTGTGCTGGTGATGCACTCTGAGTCACTCTTTATTCAGAGTGACACACACACTTAAACACACCGTGCTCAGAGTCATCGGGTCATTTCCAAGACACGTATCGACTTCCCAGAATTCTGTCAGGCAGGAGGAGGAGACGAGTCTTATTAGTTTAATTTGAGGACATCTGAGACTATTGGACAGAAGGACAACAAGTGTGTGTGTGTGTGTGTGTGTGTGTGTGCTTCACTTGTGTGCTTTGAACATTGAACATGACTGATTTTACATTGTGTGTTTAATGTTACTAAAGGCTTTCTTTATCACACACACACACACACACACACACACACACACACACAGTAATGTTACTCACTGGAAGGAGGGCGGTCTGGAGTCCCCAATGCCCCCTGTCCTCTCTAATGGAGGAGGAAGATCGGCCTGAGTCTCTGCACACACCGAACCTCCATCTGAACCATGAGAACCATCTGCTGAGACCAACTGCAACAAGAGAGAGAGGAATTTTATTATTATTATTATTATTATTATTATTATTATTATTATTGCTTTAATTCTACTTCCTTTTCTATATTGATGCTTTGGCAATGTTGTATGTCAACAACAGAGAGAGACAGAGAAAGCAAAGAACACAGAGAGGGAGAGAGAGAGAGAGAGAGACTGAACGAGAGAGAGAGACACAGAAACGGAACAACACAGTGAGACCAAAAGAAAGATTTAGACAGAGAGACAGAGACAAACAAAGAGAGACAGAGAAGGGCACAGGGAGAGACGGAGAGAGAGAGAGACGGGGACAGACAGAGAAACAAAGAGAACAACAGAGAACAAGACACACAGGGAACAACAGAGAAAGCGATAGAGAGAGAGAGAGAGAGAGAGAGAGAGAGACCAACAGAAAGAGAGAGACAGGAAGCGATACACAGAGAAACGACGAGAAAAACAGAAAGAGAGACAGAGAAATGCAGAGAAATAGAGAAAGATAGAGAGAGAGTGATACACACAGAAAGAACAAGAGAACCAGAAAAACAGCTAGAGAAACACGCAGACAGACAGAAGGAGAGACAGAGAGAGAAGAATAAGAAGGGAGAGAAAGAAAGAGCGACAATAGAAAGAAGAGACAGACAGGCAGATAGTGTAAAAGATGAAAAGAGAAAATGGATAGAAGAGGGTGGAAAAGAGAGAGATACGGTGAATAACCTGAAAAATAGTTTTCTTGGACTATAAGAGAAATTTCTGGTGAAGGTAATATGCAAAAGTAATAAATCTGAACACACACACACACACACACACACACACACACACACACACACACACACTCAAAACAGGCTCACAGACACACACAGTCATAAGACACTAAAAGCGTCCTCAGGAGACATGTAAACGGATCAGAGTGTAATAAGGAATGGAGTGTGGATGATTATAGTGCCTTCATAAGACACTGCTGAGAACGACAGCATTCCAGGCTCAGCACACACACACACACACACACACACACACACACACACACACAGGGGCAACAATGCGCGACCAGTTTGCTGATTTGATCTTCTTGTTATGGATAGTTCAAGCTGTGTTTTTCGCTCACCCCGTGACTTCACTTAGCTAATGGAATCAGGTACAGCCACGTGAGAACGCACCACTCTCCTTTTATAACAAAGCCAAGCCTCAACCGGAGGGATGTTATAAAAAAAAAAAAAAAAAAAAAAGCAAGCTGATAAAACCAAGCTAGGGCCTTTTAAGCTGTTTGCCTGCACTGTAATTACATTTATTCATTTGGGAGACACTTTTATCACAGCGTGCCAGAATCCAATCCGAGCACAGAGCCGTTACAGGAGTGTGGAAGACTGAAGTCCCTTCGCACACATAACACACAGCGCCGTAAACGTTCCGGCAATTTCCTGGTGTAACAAGACTAGCTGATGCGAATACCACGGCACTGATACGGCATACAGCCGAAAGTGTGAAAGACAGGAAAACCAGGTTTCATGTTCGAGAGCATTTGAAAGGAAAACTCCATTGTTTTTCAACCGAATGTCTGTCCACAGCATCTGTACAGCACGTCTGATTACCGCAGACCATATCAACACGCTTCCCTGTACGGAAAAAAAGACCAGAAAATTCTCTGGCTCAGAACTCATTAATAATGGAGAGCTAAGGTCTATCTTACCAAGTAAACATATCTTCCTTTTTCCTTTTATTGAAGATGACAATAATCCAAATATAAGATTATTCAGCCTGTCTCTAGACATTTTTAGCTTGAAATGTTTTTTTTTTTTTTTTTTATTGGCAGATCATTTTTCACATTTTAAGCATTATGTCTAGTAAGAAGCAAAATCATATGGCAATAGAATAAGAAACTTTCAAGCTTGCAATGACAAGAAGCATCTTAAAGCAGTCTAATATAATAATAATTCATTTTAAATTTAATTTAGAATAATCTCAAAATAAGAAATTGCCCACATTCAAGATATATTTACTTGCTAAGATATTGTTTTTTGCAGTCTAAACCCATTCCATTCATTTTTAGACAAGCAATAATATAACACAATAAATAAATAAAAAAACTTAAAATTTACAACGAAGAATGGTGTCATGTCTGCTCGGAGGAAGCACGTGTTAGCCTTCACCCATCCCGGTCGGTAGCTGTTGTATGACAGGAGAGAGCGAGCTAAAGGATGGCAATTGGTAAAACCAAACAGTGGAGAAAATGAATTTATTGAGAATTCATTTCTCTGGTCCCTTGGTTGAGATGTTCTCGCTATGTTTGTGTGGGTTTTCTCCAGGTTCTTTGGGTTCCTCCCACCTCCCAAAAACACAAAGGCACTCCCAAAAACACAAAGTTGCCCCTGGGTGTGAATTAATAAATGAGGATATGAAGCTAGTGGGTGCTAATACATGAGGATATGAAGCTAGTGGGTGCAAGTGTTGAGGATGCAGAAGATAGGGATAGGTGGAGAGTGATGATTCGTTGTGGCGACCCATGAAGGGAAAAGCCAAAAGAAGAAGAAGAAGAAGAAGAAGCCCCTGGGTGTGAATAAATGTGTGAATGCTTGAGTGCATGATGCTCTACACTGGATTGGCATCCCAGTGAACGAACAGAATGAACGAATGAATGTTGATTTGAGAAAATTCATCAACTGCCATTAGACTTCCATTATAAGTGAAGTTTTCCAGTCTATTCCTTGTGTGTCAATCTTCTTGTCCATGGTAATTACACATATGGCACAAATGCATAGGGGTTAGGGTGAAAAACGTTTGTGAAGAAGAAGAAAAAGAGCCACAAACAGACACGAGGGCTAGTCTAAGTGCTAGTCCTCAGAATCTTGAAAGTCAAAGAAGGCAATGATGATGATGATGACGATGACGATGATCATCATCATCATCATCATAGTAAGCCATCATTCCAGTATTCATCTTCACCCTGGTCAGAGTTGTGGGAACACAGAAGAACATCCAGGATTCGTCTGCTCATTCACACCTGGGGAAATTTAGAGTCACTCATCCCCCTAAGAACATGTTTATAGGATGTGGGAGGAAACTGGAGAACGCTGAAGCCTTGATAAATATTGTTGCGCAGACACTCTCTCAAACAGCGACCTAGCCAAAGTGTACAGGGACCGGAGGGAGCTCCTTCTCCCACCTACCAAAAAAAAACAGTGATAAAAGCAGAGAAGTAATGCAGTGCCAAGACCCGCCCTTAATAACAGCTTCCTCAGGCCCAGAGCTTCATGGGAAAAGTGCCTGGCGTGAATGTGAACTGGGAGCACGGAGAGGACACGCGTACTTTCCTGAGTCCGGCACGGTGGGAAAAGTGTATCTGCAGTCAGCAGGGAGCGTAAGCGATGTTAAAGAGCACACCTTCTGTTTCTCTGCAGTGTGTGGATTAGGGAACGCAGGCGATCTGGCAACATGCGCCTGAATGGATGAATTCTTCCAGTGTGTGTCTTGGCAAAAAAAAAAAAAAATGCATGTGTGTGTTCGGAAGAGACGGAATGAGAAAGCACTGGGTGTACACGCCTGTGTGGAAATCGCAACGGCTAATGGGATTTACGGGCTAAATCAGTGTGAGTGCGCTTTATTGCAGTGAACAAAGAGAAACTGCTACTTTTTCCCAGATCCTGGCCTGCAACCACCATCATGTCTGAACTACAAGACGTGTTTCTTTATGTCCTCTATTGTAACATGCGGTGGTTCTGTTACTCCGGCAGTTAAGGGAAGGTCACAGGAAGGGACATGATTGTTATCTTGACATTAATGGAACGTCAGTGTGAAATATCAGCCTCACTAGCACAGCATAGCAACAGAAAACTCCTTATGACGTGAGCATTTCAGCATTCAACATCACTATGTTGTGATTTATCAAATGTACGTAGTGTACGTAGTGTGTGTATGTGTGTGTGTGTGAGAGAGAGAGAGAGAGAGAGAGAGAGAGAGAGAGACAGATGGAAACACTGAAGGGCCTCATTCAAAGCTTCCTCAATATTATCTCTCCATTATAGCAAACTGTAGAAACAGAGATATGACTAATGAATTATGCAAGAGAGGCATTATCTAAACACACACACACACACACACACACACACACACACACACACACACCAATTCATCTCATGATAATTGCCTAAGTTTAGTATTATCACAAATACAACAAATACACAATGCAACAATTCACAAAGACAGAAAGAACCTCATAGAAAGGTTTTCATTTATTTTTTTTTTTATTTTTTTTTTTTATTAACCATTTTCCAGATGAAGCTTTGCACACACTTGGCTTCTTCTCAACCAGCTCCATGAGAAACCTCACCCAGGAGGCTTTTCTTAAAAATCCCAAATATGCCAAGCTCCTCGCTGCTTAAGTTCTAAATGAAAACTAGCTGCTTTAAGTGAAAAAGTAAAAAGAAAAATAAACTCAGAAATACATTTCTACATGGGCATTAGCTTCATTCTTTACTGTACATTTGTCTTACTAATTTCAACAACAATCCTAAGTCAAAATGACTTTAGGACAATGAAAAATATGCATTCAATTCACATTCTTATGTATAATGATCCATTTATAGTTTTAATTATTTGCTTTAAGAGNATTAATGCTATGCTACACCTAAATCTAAGCCTAACCTCAGTAACCAAACGCCCTCCCCTAAAAAAACCACACGTACACACACACACACACACACACACACACACACGTACACACACACAGCTGCTGAATGTGTCCGTCCTCGCATGTCCTGCGCCCCAGCACTAAGTCCGACATAAGCAGCAGCTGTTTCTTAATTGAAGCATGCATTGCTGATTTAATCCGCCCAGACATGAAGTTCAGGCAAAGTGTTAAAGCGAGTTCGATTCACACTCTGCTCAGTTACACTCACACATCACATCTGTCTTCACCCTGATTAAACACTCCGATAACATAACGCGTGTCCTATGGCAGCGTAGGATTACGGGCTGTGAAAACGCTGCTCGTGTAGTTTATCTTGCTGCAGCCGGAGAGTTGTGGGAATGCAGAATGTCCTGATTAAAGTCCTGAAGTTACGCCTGCAAGTGACGCAGAGCTGCAACTGCGACGACACTGACAAGCTTCAAGTTCAGCTTTCACACACACACACACACACGCACACACTAATGATAACATGGTGAAGCAATAAATCTAAACGACTGGGTACTGGAAATTCCATTGCACAGTTATATGGCACAGGTTAACCAGCCAATCATTAAACAGTGAATAAACCTCAATCAAAAATCCGTTAAAATGTTCATGTCTAATAAAACCAGAACCACCAAAACTATTCTGAAACCAAAGACTCATCACAATGACCGCTGTTCAAAGGTTTTTGAAATTTGTTTCTGAGAATGTTTAAATATCACAGTGAAATATTACCACAAAGGAAAGAATTCTTTAATTTTTTTTTCTTTTTTTTTTTTTTCAAAAAATTTGGTCCCAGCTCTTCCCTATCACATGACAGCTACCAAACAGTGAGAGTGAAGGAAAGCACGTGCTTCATCCGAGGTACGTGAAGCCATCCATCCGTATTTTTTTTCAAACTGCACCGCAGGGTAGGCAGCGCAACACGCTCGGAGGAAAGCGCTCTACCCTCTTCCGCATACATGAGCTCACAGATGATCACGACCGGTTAGTGTCGCTCTGAATGGCATGGAGAGAGAGTAATGGAGAGTAATGCGTCCATCACACCTAGACAGCCCGCCCATCAGGGTATCCGTCAGAATCTGATTGGCTTGTGAAAAGTGGGTGCTCTAAAACATCCTGCAGGTGATTGGAAGGAAATCCTGCTAGTGCAGGAAGATGAAACTTTCTTCCCATAAGTGAGGACATACTGTATGTATCTGAGCCTGTACATGCAGCCAGGAACAGAGGTGATGATGGACAGAGAGGGATTTTGTCGTTTAAGTGATTAGTACAGCTGAATCGTGAACAACTTAGGCAGGACATGAGCTAGCAAGGAAAAACGATTTCAGGTTGTCTTTAAACAGCTACACACTCCGAATAAACAGCTAAACACAAACACAAGGAAAAACATCGGCTTCAATACCATGCACGTGATCGTGGTTTATGTCTGTAAAAGCTAATGGATTTTTATTTTGGATGGTAAAATATGTTCTCGAAGCCAGAAGTACAATTTGTATAATCCTCTACAGTTGTTATCATTTTATGCTGTGCATTCCACATCGGATTACGTAATGGCTCAGCTCTCAAATCAGTGGAAATGCTGGTCAGTAAAAAGGTTTGCTGGTTCCCTGAGAGAGAGAGAGAGAGAGAGAGAGAGAGAGAGAGAGAGAGAGAGAGAGGTGTGTGTGTGTGTGTGTGTGTGTGTGTGTGTGTGTGTGTGTGTGTGTGTGTGTGTGTTTGTTGTGGGGCATCACATGAAGAACATTCACTCACCCATGACACTACACGGCCGTTGAAACATGGCAACTTGGCATTATCGTCTGATATCTCTTCCTTCACAACCCTGTTATGGTAAGTCAAGAAAGAGAGAAGAGAAAGAAAAGAAATCCCAAGAGAAGAGAAGAGAAGAGAAGAGAAGAGAAGAGAAGAGAAGAGAAGAGAAGAGAAGAGAATCAGAAGAAAAGAGAATCAGAAGAAAAGAGAAACAAAAATGAAGAGAAGAGATGCAAAATAAAAGAAGAGAAGAAAAAAAGTGAAGAAAAACAGAAGAAGAGAGAAGCAAAAGAGAAGAGAAGAGAAGGAAAGTAGAAGAGAAGCAAAGGAGAAGAGAAGCAAAAGAAAAGAAGCCGAAGAGAAGAAAAAAGTGAAGAAAAACAGAAGAAGAAAGAAGCAAAAGAGAAGAGAATGAAAGTAGAAGAGAAGCAAAGGAGAAGAAGCAGAAGGGAATAAAAAAGTGAAGAAAAACAGAAGAGAGAAGAAAAAGAGAAGAGAAGAGAAGCAAAAGAAAAGAGAAGAGAATCAGAAGAGAGAAGCAAAAAAGAAGAGAAGAAAAGCAAATGAAAAGAGAAGAGAAGAGAACAAAAAAAGAAGAAAAAGAGAAGAGGAGAAGAGAAGAGAAGAGAGTTCATTAATAACAAAAACTTGATATACCTTTGAAAAAAAAAATGATGTAGAACTCGGAAGAAAATGTTTAATATGTTGCTTCATGCCCAAGCAACAGCACAACCTCCAGTCATCTCAAACAGCTAGCTGGCTAGTTAACTGCGAGTAAACTAGCGTGACGAGAGGGATTCGGTATCAGTGTTGATCTGCATCAATATTTTCTCTCAAAACACAGCAAAAATCCCATGATTTTGTTCCTCGGTGAAATTAGCTGTTATTTCAGGAGCTAGCTAGCCTAGCACGCAGGTTCTGTGCTTCTGTGCTTCAGTGCTAACTGCTTCAGGAGTTTATATCAGAACATCGCAAACTGCGCTCATACGGAACATTTTCTAAATCTGGGTTTAATACGAGCACCGAAAAAGTCACCGTTTGAAATTTTAATTTAGCACGGCAGTAATGAATCTGACCTAAAAGAAAGAAAATGATGAAATTGCTCTGCATTTTATCTGACAGGGTTACACAACTCTACTACAGCACAGCAAATGAAGCAGTAACACTCAGGTCAATTTACACACACACCCAATTTAACTTGGGCTAAACAGTCACACACACACACACACACACACACACACGCACACACGCACACACGCACTTCCGTCCCTTCCCCCTTTCCCCTTCCCAGCTGCTCCCTAAAAAGGTGCTGACCTTGAATGACCTGTGTTGCCCTGGAGACCACTGTCAAGGAGACGAGCTGAGCCGAGGCGCGTGATGGATTAATAATAGTGTGTATTACGATCATGGCACTGTTCATGCATTATAAATCAAAACTTTAATCACGTCTCACAAATGCAAACAGTAGGGCGCGTGTGTGATGGAAGATGGATGGAATGTTACTCTCTCTCTTTGGGCCACACCTGTTTCATTACAGAGGCCATAAAAGCAAAGTGTTGTGTGTGTGTGTTTGTGTGTGTGTGTGTGTATACATAAATCATATCAAATCATAACTTGCCCGTAGGTGTGGTAAATTGTGTGAAATGAGGCATCGTCCCATCATACCCCAGACATCTCCGCCTGATGATTGGATATGTCGGTGTGGGGGAGGGGTGGGTTCCAGCTTTCAGGTCTATAGACCTCTTTGTAAACAAAAAAGAGATGTGTATGCAACCTGGCTGCAAAAAAAGACCCGAGTAGCCTAGCAACCAGACGCTACTTTTCTAATCTGACTGAAGAATCTATCAGGAAGTTTATTTAGGAATCGGGCTGACGTTCGCTTTATTATTACAGATTAGCACTAAAAGACACGGAGTGCTATTCAGATCCGTGTGGCTTGGCATCCTGTCAGTGGCTAAAGGACGCTAAGCGGCGAGCTATTCTACATACATATCTCGCTATGGAAAAACGAATAACGACAGTTCTGTATGTCTTTTTTTTTAAAAACATATTCTATTTATGCATATTCATATTCTACATTTCATTCCTCTATAGGCTGCTAAACTTTCTTTTCCATATACTCTACTAGATTTTATTCTATTTTTATTATATTCTGTTTTTTATTATGTATCATTGTTGCACTGTGGGATGAGGCACTGAGAAACACATTTCACTACATTACATCACATGTATGTAATATGTGTGTGACGAATAAAGAACCTTGCTCCTCATGGAAACTGAGCAGTAGAGAGAAACTGAAGGCATCCGAGTTTCTCGATTGTGAGCATGTTTGAGGATGTCCTGGCACTGTAACCACATACCATAAACCCATTTGCTAGCCAGAAAAGTTAGCTAGCTACACAACTCCTTAGTAAGAACGTAATCTAGCTATCTAGCATTAGCGAGCTAGTTTCTTGATGTGGATTGTAGATATTCTACATAGGTTTGTTAAAGCATTATAAATTAGGCATGCTAGCTAACTAGCAGGCTAAGCCTGTTAAATTCTTAGTTAGCAAGCCAACTTCACTGATTTGATAGTTAGCTACATAGCTGAGATGAAATTATCCCTGAGTCTCAATTCGCCTACTATCCGTCCTAAACAGTATCCGAGATTAGAATTAGTGTGGACTAATAGGTACTCAGATGGTCTACTATTTCTGGTAGATTTTCGAAGTGTGAAACCATGGACACTCCTTCAGCTAATATTGCCCACAACTCCTGGCACGATGGAGGAGGAGTTTTGTGATGGTTTGCTTGGCCTAATTCAAGGAAGCATTTTAGAGAGGTGTAAATGAATTGTGGAAAAATAAATCAAGGGAATGGTAAATTAAATTATGTAAGGAATAATGAATGAAGAAAAGCTGAAGGAGTTGGTGACAGTGTATGTAACCAGGCAGCAACGTTCTCTTCCATTATGTGCCGTGTTAGTACGTCCCTGTACTCGCATACTCTTTTGCTACACACACAAATGTATGTACTTTTTATTCACAAAAAGTGTACATACTTTTAGTGCATAGTATAAGAAGGCGAATTGAGACGCAGGGTACGACTGGAAAGACGGAGCCCCTTGGAACAATTATCCCTCCTAATTGTCTGTAATCTGGTATTAAGGAACATCGTAAGTAGTGGTGCGTAAAGTGATCGTAAGTAGTAGTGCGTAAAGTGATCATAAGTAGTAGTGCGTAAAGTGATAGTAAGTAGTAGCGCGTAAAGTGATCGTAAGTAGTAGCGCGCGTAAAGTGATCGTAAGTAGTAGCACGTAAAGTGATCGTAAGTAGTAGCGCGTAAAGTGATCGTAAGTAGTAGCGCGTAAAGTGATCGTAAGTAGTACCGCGTAAAGTGATCGTAAGTAGTAGCGCGTAAAGTGATCGTAAGTAGTAGTGCGTAAAGTGATCGTAAGTAGTAGTGAGTAAGTAGTAGTGCGTAAAGTGATCGTAAGTAGTAGTGCGTAAGTAGTAGCGCGTAAAGTGGTCGTAAGTAGTAGTGCGTAAAGTGATCGTAAGTAGTAGTGCGTAAGTAGTAGTGCGTAAAGTGATCGTAAGTAGTAGTGCGTAAAGTAATCGTAAGTAGTAGCGCGTAAAGTGATTGTAAGTAGTAGTGCGTAAAGTGATCGTAAGTAGTAGTGCGTAAAGTAATCATAAGTAGTAGCGCGTAAAGTGATTGTAAGTAGTAGTGCGTAAAGTGATCGTAAGTAGTAGTGCGTAAAGTGATCGTGAGTAGTAGTGCGTAAAGTGATCGTAAGTAGTAGTGCGTAAAGTGATCGTAAGTAGCAGTGCGTAAAGTGATCGCAGAGCAAAACTTTGTTGCACAGAGTGACATATTTCACCATCACCAACCAATCAGAAACACAATCACCAGCAGCCATGCAAGAGTTAATGCCATGTTCTGTTAGACATCGTATTTCTGAGACATGTCAATGTCCAGTAATCACAGATCCTAACTAACAATATGAAGAAATCCTCCCAGCATAATGGATTTATAGGTACAAGTGCTCTTCCTACTTCCTACAGCAACTGTGTTCACTTTGACCAGAATCGCCGAGTTGATTTATGACGAACATTGCACCTACAAGTGGGGTAGGTGTAAGTTTTAGGTTAGAAGTGAAGGCTGTGTTAAAACTGTCACTTTGTGCAACCGTAAATTTGTTCAGTAGACTCGAACGCAGTGGTCATGTACGTCCAAACTAGGCTACGACAGAACGTATGCTGCAGGCCTGCTGAATTCTGTCACGTCACGAAGTCAGAAAACATGTCAGCAAGTCTGTCTGAGATACTCAACAACACAACACAGGTTAAAACAAGTGTGTGATGATTTGTTGTACGTCAACTACAGTATGTCAGCTATTCATGCTGAACATGTGCACAGCACCTCTGTTCTCCAATTAGGGCTAAAGTCTTTGTAAACCACTTGATATTTGGCTTTAATCGACATAAGCTAAAATATTTTCTGTCAAGTGAATTTGCTGGACAGGTAGTCACATGACTGTAGTGTAACACACCATATTACACAATAATTCTCACATTCTGCCTACTATACTGCATACTACTTAGAGAAATATTATATAGTACACCATATACCACATATACTGGGCCAGAATACACTACGTTTTTACAACAATGCTTTCCTCAGAGCATTTTCTGGCATTAGAAAAAAAAAGTCCTGGCAACAGCAACATGATGTCCATGGCTCAAGCAGCCACAACCCCGGCACCCCCCACCCCGAAACTGGGACAGACGGAGGAAAGAACATGATCCTCGGCAGCTCGTCTAGCAGTGGCCAAACCCTAAATGTCTGCCGGAGAGATTAGAGTTGACTATAATAATGCACCTCTAACAACCTCGCTTCCCCTCTTATATCTCCACATCTTTCACCTCCCTCTTTTATACCCTACTATTACAGCTATTACATCTTATAAGACTTCATGTAGCACTAGACAGCTATTAATCACAGTCTAGTGCAATTACTTTCAAAACACCGTGCTTTCTGCATCCTGCGCATACTGCAAATTAGGCTCTAGACGTGTGCTCCTCTTGAATTTTCATATCATGAGAATTGCCTACCTTTTACCTTGTATTAAAAAATGACTACATGCTCAAGGATATGTTTTATTGCTTGAAAATGTATTGTAAACATTCCACTATGGACTTTCTGTACCAAGACAACAGATGTGAAAAGAAACATATAAATTAACAAATTAAATCAGGCACATGAAACATCAAAATGATTATGTTCAACATATACTACTAAAATGCAACTATAAATAGAATTGTGTACATATTGTACATATATTACTTGCTGTTAAAATAATCATACTGTCTCAAATACATGTAGTCATGAAATGAACTGAAGGGAAATTTGATTCCTCATGTTGACTATGTCATTTTACATTTTACAACACACTAGGAGGAACGTGCTATCTACCCTCTTCCGCATACACGAGCATGATTGGCTAGTGTTGCTGTGATTGACAGTGCAGTGAGAGTATGGCATCCCTCCCACCCAGACAGCGTGGCCAGTTTTGCTCTCTTCGCCCCCAAACACTGACAGCTTCATCAGTATTCGAACTCATGGTCTCCCAATGATAGGGCAAATGCTTTTCTGTTGCGCCACTTGAGTGCAAAATAGTTCGTTTTTGAACCAGGAAGTCAGAGTAACAGCATGTTGAAGTGCTTGACACCACACCCCTGCCAAATCTAAACAAACGTGACAGTAGCTGAGTGAACTAGCTAAATATAGAGAACAGCGAAGAGTTCAACAAGAGTGGAGGACGTCTCATTGCTGCCATCACAAACTCCTTGACTTCAAAGATGTCACATATTTTCGCACATGTTTAACTGTCAGCGGTGCTGATGAGCTGTAGGGTCATCACCAGGAGGCATCTGAATGGTAGCCTTTTAGCTAAAGACTTAGGGTTAGTTAAATATTAGGCTACTTGATAAAAATGATATTATCATGCTGCTAGACCTCTGGTCATGTCTAAGGAATCACCTGAATTTAAACTCGCTCACAACGAGCAAAGCCTCAGACAGTCTGGAGGCCATTAAACGTCTTTCATTTTCTGAGCAACTGCCAAGTCAGATTTGTTGTAAGCAGGATTGTTGGCCAATAAAACTGATCTTGTATTACATCCATGCATCCATCCATCAATCATCTTTGCCCTTCTCTTTGGGACTTCACTGCATACTGTCTAATATTTAAGATCAGTTTACCTTAACAGTAAATAGAGAAGAACTTGCATGTACTCAAGCCAACGATTCCTGGATTATGATCACACACACACACACACACACACACACACACACACACACACATGAACACTACGGGTGGCACGGTTTGAAATTTTTCACATGATAAGCAAGTCTAAAAATAGAATGGTTTCACAGTGTCACAGTATTAACTCATCATTTAAAAACACACAAGGTGGTGGTGAAAATCTTTGCACTTCCTTGTATACGAAAAAAAGATACCTTTGAGAATGCGTTTTCCATTAACTCTCTTACATTGTCAGTATTCATCACGTTGAAAGAGATAGAGGCTGTGAGGAAAGGGCTGGGCCAAAAAAAAAAGGTATAAACATGCTAGGAGTGGCAGAAAAGGTAGCAACGTAACATGGTTCCAACAACAGCAGATCACACAGCCGAAGGGTTTTCAGTGCAGTCCGCATCCCCTATGCATTATAATTAGTGCTTTGAAAAAGTCAACGGTGAGGTAATTGTCTGATCATACACCTTGACTAAACGCTAACCTGTGACGCTGTTACAACCCTAACACCTGCATACAACACCTTTCACTGTATAAGAAGGAGCTGATTAAAATGACCCAGAAGTACCGGTTATGCTTTTAGAAACTTTCTATCATCATAAATGTCTTAATTTTATTATAAATATCATATCATATCATAAAACTACTTACTACGTGATCAACAAATAATTACTCCTCAGTGGAAGCAGGAACTCTAGCTGCAGTTCTCACATGTATGGCATTCTTATCTGGTAAACAGAATTCACAGATTGCCCAAATATAATCCACTTTAGAAGACATCTGTCCTTACGCTGCCTTCTGATTATCCGAGGAGCACAAATATTGTGTAAAAACCCTTCCTCCTGATGCCTCCTCTCCTCCTCCTCCTCTTATTGTGTGTAGCTGATTAACTGTACATGTCTTTTCCTAATGCATGCCTCTAATTACAATTCTTACTATTAACGTAGGTGTTAAAGGTCCATAATAGGAATATATATATATATATTATTACTATGTTATTTTCATTACAGTACCTCTATTCTTATTTTATTACTTTTAACCCCCAAGGAGGATACTATAACGGACACTCAAGATTAATGGACACACAAAAATCCCATTATATTACGTCTGTGTACAATAATTAGGGCCGATACGTTTGTTCTCATTCCTAGTGTTGGAAGTGTACACCGTGTATGTTTCCGTGGTTTAGTTATCTCACCTCATTCAGTGTCACCTAATTAACCAGCCCCTCAACTATTCGAGGAAATGAGGTGCCCTGGGAAAACTGCTGGAAATGAAGATCATCTTCCTTTATTAGCTGTTATTGCCCCACTGGGTTGTGCTAGTGCCTTTCATTTTGCATCATTGTCATATGTCATTGATCTCTTGGCAGAGAATACACAAACACACTGCGTAGACAACAAAGCCCTCGTCTTCTTGAACAGGGAAATTAGCTTATACAGACTTCTTGTATGCAAAGTATGATAAAATCACGATTGATGATTAAAATGTTTGATGTAAAGTTCAAACTAACACATGTCTGGGTGTACAAGGTTTTCCAAAAAGATCTTCTGGGATAGTTTTTTATCCTTAAAAGATTAGTTGTAAGAAGACTATATAAGTGAATTTTCTCCAAAGCAGTTCACGGCAGCAGAAGTAAAAGAGCAGATGGTGGCCCAGGAGCTCTCAGGAGTGCATTTGTTTAATTCTTGCTCATTTTCTGACTAATGATTTGCTATTAAAACCATTAAAGGTTCATATTTGCCATTTTGGGCTTGGCCCTTTTTTTTGCCCAGGAGTATTTGGAAATGCATCTGGAATATCGAGATGTGTCATGATTCTTCTGAGTTTGCAGCAGTGGATTTCACAGTGTTCCAGCACGGCTTTAATTCTGCCCAGGCTAGGAAATAACAGCTTTACAGCTCGCCCTTCTCTAAAGCCCTTTTCCAGTGAGCCCTTGTTTCCGCTGCTGCTTCTGGACCTCATATTCATCCTCAAGTTCTCTCGACTGCTCCCCAGCCTCTTTTCCACAAAGCTCTCTGTCACCATTATGGTCTTTGCTGACTACATGTAATACTTCCACTTGAATTAAAAAAAAAAAGAAGTTTTGATAGTATTGGTGCTCGTAAAAAATGTGAAATCCTGCAGCTTTTTCCTCTAGGGGGATTTTTCTGGACTCAACACGAAACTCCTCACATGTGTAGGAATGCTTACACCTGGCAATAAAATAGATCCCTACAGCCAAACCTAATCGTGGGGATTTTTGTGTTATAGGGTCATTTGAGGATGCAATTAACTCGGTAGTGTAACTGCACTGCAGTGTACAGTGTGCAGACTGCATATGGCTGAGTGAAAAAACATTTTCTCTGCAATGACGTGGAGTTTATTTTGTGCTATTA
>CM074950.1:20637570-20641189 GCA_037577455.1 Pangasius macronema
ACTCAGCCACAAGAGCATTAGTGAGATTGGTCACTGCTATAGAGCGAGGAGGCCTGGGGTGCAGTCAGCGTTCCAGTTCATCGCAAAGGAGTTCAGTGGGGTTAAGGTCAAGGCCACTTGAGATCTTCAAGTGGAAAGCCATGTCTTCATTGGAAAGCCATGTCTTCATTGGAAAGCCATGTCTTCATTGGAAAGCCATGTCTTCATTGGCCTCCCATTGTACACAGGGACGCTGTCATGCTGAAACATCTTTGCACCTCTTACATCCAGTGAAAGGAAATTCTGTGTTTTCATTTTGTGGCAAGAGTTTGAGGAAGGCCCAAATATGGGTGTGATGGGCAGATACCCACAAACCTTCGGCTATATAGTGTATTTTTTCATCAGTAGATTTTAATCGAACCAACGAGACAAGATATTGAACGTTTTATCAGAATTGTTCGTCTTGAGATGTCGTTGTCGCAGCTACGTGATGCCTCCACCACCAACAAGTCTAGTCTAGTCCTTCTTGTTGCTAATTTGTATTCCGGAAATACCCTTAAAATATACCTCAAACACGAAGAAAGCTATTGAAGAAAGATTATTTTCAGACATTTGACCTTGTTGTGACCTTGGCCCTGTTTGGATTCATTCTAAAATCGAATCAGTTCATCTGCTGGTTACAACGATAATTCAATAGAACTCCTAAAAGCATTCAAGGACAACCAGAAAAATATTCGTGATACGATCACGAATTGGGATCCATCCTGAAAGATCGATACATGATATTTTTGCCAGATCACCCACCCCTACTCCGCATCGTGATTTTCTCCGCGTTGCCGCTTTGAATTTGTACGGTATATTTCTGTGCACCACTCTTATATTATAATATAATGGGTGTCAATTGCGATTATACTTGCGCACTGAACTAAATTAGCTGTGAATTTATCGCTACAGTGTCTTCAGTGATAATGTAGCAGCATGCAACGAGGATATTCCTCTTCTTTGCTCAAGCTGCCTTCAATTGCTTACACACTGTGCAAAGCTCGCATTCGTATTTCAGCAAGTGCAGGATTTTATGGTCAAAGAATATTTATACTCCGTTCCACTGTTGCACAATAATGGCTAAAATGATGATCACGATTATGAGAGCTATTCTGCCAATTTAGGAACAAAACCACACTTTTTAATAACACGTAATACTTATTAAGCTGCTTAGCAGTGCAAATCAGTAGGAAAAGCTCTTTCTGTCAGGTGAGTGAGGAGCATAACCATAAAACAAAGAGACTCAAAGGCATTCAGAGTTTTGCTGCTCTCATTGGAAAATATGTGGATGGAAGATTGGTGCTGGAAAATAGCTTTGGGTTGAGTAACACCTAAACAATAAACACAGAGTGACGCTGAGATTTCGGTCTGCTTACACTGATTGGAAAAAAAAAAGAAAAGAACAGAAAAGAAAAGAAAAACAATGCCTACCTTGTCTTTCTACCTAACCAAAAACAAGAGAATGTGTAATCATACAGAAATAAAGACTCTCACAGCTACGGTTTCCAGGAGCAACAGTCATTACAGTTATCAGGTATCTACAAAGCACAAAATCTCTAATATCCGGGGGTCTCGTTTAACAACCGTCCCATTTCATCCCATCCCACTTACTGTCAATCATGTCGGCATAAGTGACAGAGTAATTGCTGACAAGGTGCAGAGGAGTGACGGATGAAATGTAAATTAAAATGCCTTGCTTGAAGATTTGCAATAAATGGAAAGGTGATTGACATGCAAGTGAGTATTTAAATATGGTTTAATGTTTAAATACATTAGCAAAATTTTTATTTAACATCTTTAAAATAAGCGATTAGTTTTTCATTGCTGGTTTTCACTCTGCATTCTGTGTAAATATTTGTGTGATGAGAATCACACTGCAAAAAAAAAATCTGCTGTAAATGTACAGTATTTATTTTGCAGCAAAACACTGTTTTATTACTTTACAGAATTACACTGTAAAAAATTAGTGTACACAACCCATAGAGCTGAAATGTATAGAGAGCTCGCTGGTCACATGATCGCATTCTTTTGTGGAGAGTCAGCGCCATTACTGGGAACCTGCACTTATGAAGTGACCAACAGCCCCATAATGACTGACATGCATTACAGGTTATATGCGTACACAACCACATTATAACCGTTTGAAAGAGTCAGTTTAGCCGACTTTGGAGCTCTATTAAAATAATTATGACATAAAGTGATGCCTCAGGTGCTGCTACAGAGCTCATTATGTTCCAATCGATCATTTTTCCCCAGGTCAGAGACTTTGTTTATTCAATCTAATTTTTTGGAGAATTTATACATTTATTTATTTTTAAGATATTGTCAAGGACATCATGTAAAACAGATACTATGATTTGGAGACAAGTAAAAATCTGTCTGTTTTTACATGTAACAAAACGTAACTTTATGATTTAGAAAGAAAAATAAGGTCATTTCTGTCTTAACTTTTCAATAATCTGAGAATTGAATCGAATCAATTCATGACTGAAGTGTATCCTTACACACCTCCCAGCACGTGTATATTCATGCTTGTAGAAAAACACAGCTGTGTCGCTCAATTTGCACTGTTAACTTGTTTAATTTAACGTAACCTGAGATTTGCACAATTTCCCTTTGACATTTGTTCAACTGAACTCTGTTCCATCTTAACTTCACTTATAGTTTGCTCCCGAAAAGACACATCTGGCTCCAGGATAAACTTTCCATTTGAGCGTAAATCCTCTGAGCTTCAAAAAACAGTCTCTACAGTGTATGTCAATGGAGCACCGTTATGTTTTACATGTATTCTGTATCTGGCCAACACTTTTATCCAAACTGACTTACAACTGAGGCAGATTCTGACCCATGCATGTAGCTTCATGTAGTTGAAGTAGCTGAGTTAAGTGCTTGAGGGCCTGACATTCCCAGCTCCGAGTTTCCATAAACTTGTTCAGGAATGGCTTGGGAGAAAAATTTAATGTACTTCTTACCGCAAATGTAGTAAATCAGCCAAGATATGTTTGGTGTTTGCCTCTTTATTTTTGCATTTCAGCTACAAGCAACTAACAAGTAGCGCACATCTATCTCACCCAAAACGTTTTTCGTAAATTACATATCTGAATATTCAAAGAATTGCATCAAATGACATTGTTAAACTATCTATTCTAATTTTCAGTAAATAACTTAAAATAAAACTGTAAAATACTTTGCATTATATTAATATTATAGCAGAGAACCTGTACAGAAGACGCTACACATCATCTAAGATAATAAACAGAATTAATAAACAGACATTTTTTTTTTAAAAAAAGCATGTTTAACAAAGTAAACTCTATAATCATTGATCGGGTGACATTTTTGTTTAGACATTTATGGAAGGCGTCTGAGTTGGAAGTGCTTTGTGAATTTTATCAGCACAGGAAAATCTTGGAAAGGCAGAGCAGTTTACACTTTCAGATTTTCTTGGTAAAATGACAAGGGCATGGGCTGTGGTGTTATTCCTTACAGATTAATTTTTAGCTTTCCAGAACAATTCCACCTTCAATTCAATTCAATTCAATTCAATTCAGTTTTATTTGTATAGCGCTTTTAACAATGGACATTGTCGCAAAGCAGC